>NIUQ01005279.1:0-11243 GCA_002796945.1 Plectus sambesii
TTGAGACCCGTACACGGAAACGAATTTTAATTTTGATGATACCGTTCGATAGCCCAGCATTAGGACTATAATTCTGAGTCAACTGGACGGAGAATTCTGAACAAGTTTTTGCGGAAAAATTCGAAAAACTGAAAAGCGAAATAATGCGACCTGCTCTCTCCAGCATATCTTTTTTAATTTTGCACCAATTTTTAAATTTCGGTCATTTTCAGATTAATTGCAACATTTCCTTTCGAATGGTATACAGAAACAAGAATTTTGAATATGCTACTATAGTTGTCTGATCACGTTTGAATTTCCCGCCATATCTCAAAACGAAAATATTTTCGAAAACTTTTGACGCTAGTTTCGGAAATCCCGACCTAAATTACCCCAGGATATAAAGTTTCATCAAAACCTGAGACCTTTTTGTAAGCTGTGCCAAGCAAAGCTCGATGCCAAGAAATAGTCTCTCTTAATTATTTCAGCAAAGAATGATCAGAATTTCATGAGCTACTGCTCATTTTGTAGCCAAAATTTTATACTATATGTGTGTATATTTTCATTAGAATCTGTCAGTTAGCTGTGGAGATATTCTGATTGAAAGCAAGTGAACGCATTTGGTCAGTAACTGATAAATGCTATAGATGCGTCGGTCCAGGATTTTTGAGGTCGGTCCCGGTCCCGGTCCGGTCCAAGGTTCTGTTGGGTCGGTCCCGGTCCGGGCTCGGTCCAAGGCTAAGGGGGGTCGGTCCGGTCCCGGTCCGGTCCAAAGCTCGGTGAGGTCGGTCCCGGTCCCGGTCCGGTACAGCACCAAGTACCGCGGTCCAGCACTAAATACCGCGNAAATACCGCGGTCCAGCACTAAATACCGTCGGTCCACGGTCCAATACCGACGGTCCACGGTCCGGTCCGTCGACCTTTTTTTGCAATTTTTCACATGTAGCGCAACTCTGGACCGGACCGAGTTATGCTCGGTCCAAGCTACTCGGTCCGGTCCAAAGCTCGGTCCACGGAAAAACAGGTCGGTCCCGGTCCGGTCCGGTGCACCGAGTGCCAAAAGTGCTCGGTGCACCGAGTAATTCGGTACACGGTCCAGTGGACCGACGCATCTATAATAAATGCTCAGTTTTGAAGTTAAAATTATTACATCAATGTCTCCCGCCTTTAGCGTTGCAGCAAATTTCCTGAGAATATAAGCATTAATACAGAATTTTACGCTCTTTCGAATGGTATATAAAACTTACGCGCACGATGTCTAGAAGAACCCTCTAGAAGGGGAGCACATTATTATGTTACACTGTGTAGGTGTCGCAGATGGCAGTGACAACGTCCCCTCTGTGACGGTAGGCTTTGCGCTCAATCACGCTCCATTGTTCTCCACGCTGTCGGTCTTCTTCTGCCCGGAAGAACTTCTTAAGTTAATCAAGAAAGATATAGAAAGCCAGATGGCTGGCTCCATGAAGGTGTTTATTTTCATATGCCAGCCTAAAACTGAACATGTAGAAATAGAGTGAGATATAGCAAAATTGTTTACCTTTGACTTTATTGTTTGTACAATCCTGACCAGTGAGAGTTTGCGTGTGGATACTCTACATTGCAGAGGAAATTCACCAAGGGCTGACCATTCAGGCGGCACATGGGCGCCACCCACGTTTCCTCCATATAGATAAGGAGATTGCTCAATTTTGTCAAGTAG
This sequence comes from Plectus sambesii, assembly GCA_002796945.1. Classification (NCBI taxonomy): domain Eukaryota; kingdom Metazoa; phylum Nematoda; class Chromadorea; order Plectida; family Plectidae; genus Plectus; species Plectus sambesii. Next base: position 1,679 of record NIUQ01005279.1, read on the forward strand.
TTCTACAGCCATATGGCAATGATCAAGGTGTTGAAGCCAGCTGCGATATCACTTGGAGGCAGAAACGCCAGGGTGCGCATCATGATGTAGTGATGCTTCCAAAGCAGTGAGTGGGCTATTTTCTTAAAGGCATTGAAGTGTCAGGCATTTTTAATTATTGCTTGCTCAAAATGAAAATAACAACCCTCCATCAGAACACCAAAGATGTCACCAAATGATTGGATTGCCTTAAAGAAAATCATTCTAAAGAAAAATTATCACTCCAAATGGATACTTGGAATTCAAAATCCATGATGATGCTCATCACTTTGTATCTGTAAAATGTATGCAGCGTCTGGAGTATGCCATTGTACAGCCTTTTTGTTTTGTCTGGTAGCAAGACAAACCCACTAAAGTAGAGTTTGTTGTTCTCTTCATAGTGGAGAATGTAGAATTGCTTGAATGTGCTGTTCACATGGATCTTTGCTGATTGGCTCAGTGACATTACAGAATTCATTGTACCAAACATTAGTATGCAGTGATTGTCATCCACTCACAAGTTGTGGAGCAAGAAGTTAACAATGAGATCTCCGGCTGGCCCATGGACCATGATTCTGCTCCTGCTGAGGGTCATGTTGATGTTATGCAGGGCAGTGACATGGACTACTGTTCCATACGCCTAGAAAAAAGGACATGGTTAAGTTATTCTTGAAAACAATTCATTAGCAACCTACTTTTTGCTTCATTCAGCAATCCATCCACTTCATGTCCTCCTTGCTAGGCATAGCATTGGCAACCACAGCACTGCAATCTCTGGTACTTTTCACAAGGTTGCCAATCTTGGCGTTGGGCTGCTCTCATACAGTCTTCTTGAAGTCTTGAACGCGACTTTGTGCCTCAATTTTCTCTGGCTCCACTTCATGGTTATGCTCCCAACCAAGCTTTGAGCCACTCTTCATCATCAAAGCCTGACCATTGAGGATCCAAATGTAGCCATAGCAAGACCAGTGGATGCACTTATATACCACTCTTTGCCTTCACTCAGGTTTATGTCCTTGAGGTATGCATAGCCTTCATAGATCACGACAGCCTTTCCCTTATTCATATAATTCTTGACGTATTCAACGCAGTCTTGCATTGCCTGCATGTAATATTCAAATTACACAGGAAAACGGTAAAAAAGCAATTTTTCCTTACGGTCAGTGAAACTGGAGAAGATGGTAGAATAACAAATCAAGAGGTGATAAACGATGAATAATGAACAATCAACAAAAGCTGTGCAAAAAGGCAAAGCACAATGAATGAGAAAAGGAAGATGTGGAAAAAGGCAAAACAAGAAAAACAAAACAGATTGAAAGGGACAAACAATAGGTGAGAGACGATATGAGGATGAATGTGAAGATCAGAAGGCTATGGGGGAGAAGACAATGATACCTTTGCTGCCGACTGACTGACTATAAATCGGTCACTTAGCAGTTTGGCGCGCATTACTCCTACGTTTCATTTAATATTTTTGATTATAGGAAACACAAATTTTCCAGATACCTGAAAGACCCATTCCAGTCCAATTCCAGTTCAGCAAATAATATTAACGGGTACAGGATTAATCCAGAGCCAGAATCGGAATCATATTTGGTTAGGTGTCTGGCGCTTACAGACAAGTGTTCGAGGGCAGGTGTTTGAGGGACAAAGTGTTTGAGGGACAAAGTGTTCGAGGTACTAGACTTGTTTAATAGTCGAAAAGCTTAACCACAAATCGAACCATCGAATACGCGGGTCAAACATGCAAAGTATCACACATAAAATTAGTATCGCAGCAGAAGCTGCCTCCTAACATATAAAAAGTATCCATTATCAGCAGAGCGCGGTAGCGCTCTGCCTCGTTCTTTATTACTTCACCACACGCGCGCTTTTTTGTATGGGAGCCGAAAAGTCGATTTCAGCAAAGAACCGCTAAAATGCATCGCTTAATAGATGAAAAGGTATATTAGCCTGAGGCGATTTTTTCTGTAACAAAAAGTTCCGAAAAAAACGAAGTTTTTTGGGTGGAATTATTAAAAAACACGAAATTTGATGGACTGGATCAGTGGCTGCGTCACATTTGAATTCAATCGCGTCGAGACAAACGTGCGGTCGTGTCACTCCAGATATTTCTTTTATGAGACAATAAAATTGAAAAATTCCTATTACAACTGAATTATTAAATATGGCTCCAGGCCGGAAATATCAAATTAATTGAATTTAATGTTATATAAGCAAATAAAACGATGTGATATTACGTACAGTATTCTTGTTTTGGAATATCGCCTCTGTTACGGTTGCTGTGTTACAGTGGCGTATGCCTATACATAACGCAAAAATGACCTAATCAGCAGAGCGCGGTAGCGTTCTGCTTCCCTCATTTAGTTTCCATTGGATCGAGCGTGAAATGGAAACAGCTTTTACGTAGTATTTTGTGCATAGCTGCAGCAGAGCGCGGAGCGCTCTACTTCGTTTTTGATTAAATTATCATGCGCACACATTTTTGTACGGAATAAACTTGTTCGTTGAAGTATGGCCTAAACGTAAGAAGCTGTGGTCTGACCCACACCACAAGTGGTCTGGTCCAGTCTGACTCAAAAGATGGTAGAGCTTACACACGCAAACAAAAATACGTTCAGCGATAGATCTCAGCGCTGTTTTGCTACTGACAGCAATTCGTTTCTGCTATCGACCTTTGATGCCAATATTATCGAACGCTCATAGGCGGGCATGGGATTGCGCCAGGGTGAACAAATTACATCAACGCATCACTCATAGCGGCGGTCAATAGTGCAGACGCAAATGCGTTCGGATGGATTGTGCAACAGGCGCGAGATTCAAAATTTTTGTGGCTTGCATTTGCACCGTGATAAGCTTCAGAGATGAGCAGAATTAAAGATTCTGCATGTGGAGTAAATCGCGCCAAATCGTTCCCGTTGATCATTCGTCATGCACTATTACTATTTTTTCATAGATGGATGAGTACTACTGTGACCGAACTTTTGAGCTATAGATCGCCAAATTCTGTCGAACGGTTTGCGAGATATCACTGAAAAATCGAATACGAAAATCCGCGCGCATACAAAAGTAAATAGGGACGAGGCCGAGCGCTACCGCGCTCAGCTGATTACGTCAACTGTTAAGGCAGTGGTCAAGTTGGACCTTCATTGATCAGCCTCTACAGCTGTTAACTTCTTAAACTGTCATATATGAATGTTGCGCAATGATGACGTCACAATACAAAAATGGCGTAGTTTCACATGATGACGTAATTCAATGCGCGTGCGATCGTTGTGTGGTTAGGTTGGTCCAACAATATTCGCTGATATCGGGGGTGTTCTCTCATTCGTTTCTTATTCTTGTTGTCTGTTCGAGTCCTGGTTGGGGTCGCTAAACGCGCTGAGAGTATTTTATACTTAGGTATTCTAACTACATTTCAGGAGAACTTAAAATGCGCTTCAAAGATCGGCACGTTAAGGTGCGCCGTACGGTGGAAGAGAAAGAAATTCAGCGTGAAAAAAGCAAAGAATTTAGAGAAAAGAAACAGCGGCTGCGCACTGCACCAGTAAATCTCATTGTGGTCGACGATTTGAACCCACTACAAGTTGCTGCTGTTACTCCATGCAGACAGGACGCTATTGAGCAACATGAGGAGATTGCCAATATGGTTGCAACAGCTGACCAGCCGCAGCCGCAACCGCGTTGACGTCGCAAGGACATCCATCCACCACCACCTGAGAAACGAAAAGCACCAAAGGCAGATGAGGACGGTGAAAACGAAATTTTCATGCTTCCAAATCCTGATAACAGAAGTCCGCAGAAGCAGCTGACGCCATCTACGGCTGAAATGCGACGCGCAAGGGTTCAGATGCGACTCAAGCGGTTGAAGGAGACGCCAACCAGGAAACGACGACAGCTGGAGCAGCATCAAAGTCGTGATCAACAGCGAGTGCTCAATTTGACGCCGAAGAGCGCAGAGGATCGCCGACGGCAGCAAGCCAGGAATAAGCAAAGGCGATTGTCCGAACGGTCTCCAACATCGGCCGAACGAGATAGACAGCATTGGGCCACTCTTCGTCGGCAGAGGCTGCAGCAATACACTTCCAAACAACGTCAACGAGCCGTTAATCGAAAGTGGTTCAGTAATTGGAGGAGAAAGTTGACGCCACAAGACAGAATTGCACGCTTGCGCCGTCGACGACTAAAGTGAGTGATGGTTTACTTTTTAAGATCGCAGTATAGGCCGGACACACTTTTTCTTGTTGCATGCCTTTGCGGCATGCGGTAACGCAACAAAATTCTTCGCCAATTGCATACATAAACTATTGCGGCCCGACGGCAGTATCATTTAGCATACCCTGAGAGCACCCAAACTACCCTAAGATGCGCCAAACTGCCTTAAAATGTGAACCAAAATATGACGCAAATAAAAATCAAACCAAAGAAGCAAAAAGTCAACCATTTCTGTCGCTCGCTGCACGCCGCTGCGGCGGAAGTATGTTTCAATCAGAGTAGAAAAGTTAGCATCGCTTAAGCAGACCGTCTCAAATTTAAAAATTTTATGTCAAAGCAGAAATTGCACCTTATATTAACTATATGAGCCATTTCAATGCGTTTTATAGGTACGCTGAAAAGCAGAGGGCTCAAAAGTCGTTTGGAGCTGAAGGGTCTGACCATCCCAGGCGAGCAGCTCTTCAAGTGCACTCAAATCGCTGCCAGACCACTGTGGCTAAAGTCGATTCCTCTGGGCGCCGCACCAACACGGAGTACTGGCGTTCCAAGTATCGTCTTCTGAGGAAAAAGCGCGTTTTCGGTCTGACTGAAAACTACTTGGCGCAGCTCAATCTGAAGCGATGGCAGAAAACAAAGGCTAGAAAGGTTTGCCATTATTTATATATTCAATTCAATATTATTTATTAATCTGAAATATCTTGCCGTAACTAGCATAGTATACGGGGGGGGGGGGGTTCGCATAGATCGCAACACGACAATTCGCGATAGTATTATGTTCTTCATCAATTGTGATGTAACATTTCTGTATGTAACATGTAAAATTTCTGTTTTAAAATTGCCAATTAAATTCATAATTAATAAAACACGAACAAATGCCATGCCCCTAAATCACTATGCCTTATGGGAAATACAGCGTCTTTATTCTCAAAGTTTTCGCGTTGGAAATGCAACTATTTCCTAAATAATAAATTCGAAATTAACATTTGCGTTAGATGTTCTTTCCTATATGTCCTGAAAGAACAGTGAGTGCAAATGTGTGTTGAAAACATTAGTAAGAGAATGTTTGTGCTCAATTATCGCGAATTGTCATTTAGCCTGCCAAATTTTCGATTAATCCGTTTCGCTATTGTAGTTGTTAAATAATTAGGTCCCAGTATTAATAAATACCCTTTATTTGATGCAATGGTCTTTATTTTTAGCGAATGGCTGAGCGAAAGATGGCCAAGCTCTATTCGACAGCCGATGAGATGCGCCGCATTGTCCAAAGCGACCTCCACGTCATGCTCCAGCGATTTTACAAGAACAATGTGCTGCCAGCGTCTGAGAGCGTTATTGACGTTGAAAATGAAGTTGACTGGGCACGGAAGCTAGCGGTGTTGTACGGCGGCCAACTGCAGTTTCATACAAGAACACACGAACTGTTCGGCATTGACTTCGGCCAGTTCATCTTCCATCCAATTGCCGAAATCGTTGCTGATATTAAAGCTGAGCTGAAAGAAAGGGACGCAGTTGATGAACCAGACACGCAAGACGGTGATACCACTGACGACATTTTGGGCTCACTGATTGCCAAGCTCGGTGAAGGATTCTTTTTTGATCAAGTTGTTGACCTCATCAACGATGAGCAGAATGGCGCAGCAGCAGCTGATCAGGAAGCCAGTGAGCAGCAAGCGACCATCGGCGCCACCGGTGAACCGGCCATCATTGGCGTTTCGGTTGCCAATCCTGAAGCGGACAGAGATGCGGATAAAGCGGAGACATGGGCGCGGCGCTGTTCAGCCGACTGTATCATTCCTGCTCAATGGGCGACGCGCTTGCACGCTGGGTTCCTGAGGATCGATCCTGGCGGCACCGCAGAAGATATATGCAGAGCGATGGATGAGTTCGAGCGCTGCGCTCGTTGTTCGTCAGAGAAGCGGTGCGACGTCGGCTTGTTGGACAAGTGTACGAACACTCTGAACTTGTTGTGTACCACAATAGTGCACTTTCAACACCTGCGGACTGTTCTGCGTCAGTACTACAAGCTTCGGCAGTCTTTCGTTTGGTTGCGCAGCGTTGATAAAGCCGTCGAAGATGGTGACGTTGTGGTGCTGACTGAACTCATCAACAAGCCAAATCTGCACAAGAACTTGCGGTCACGAATTGCGGAGAGCGTTGAACGAGAGGAGAAGTCTCTTCATTCCGAGGGTGCTATATTGCGCAACGACCACTACCGCAGCATGATCGATGACTTCGAAGAGGCCATTCGAAATTTTCGCGCATATCCATGCGGTCTGCCGCCTTTTGCATCGAAAAAAGGAGGTCGGGAAATGCAAAAACAGTTATGAATAAGTATGAATAAATTATATTTTTCAGCTGCGACTCGTGACCATTACGGATTTTATTCATACTTTACTTCCGCCAACCTGGACTAAGAAGACGATCAAGATCTGCCTGCCATGTAAAGCACGCGCTGCTCCAGGAAAAGGAAAGAAGCCTTCGGTGAGACTGCATGAATTTAAGGTTACGTTTGGCGTTATATTGCTCGATTCAGATCCCGCCACTCGCCATTAAAAATGGTATGGACATTGATGAAGTCCCGTCCGAGCTGCAGGGACTAAACTGGGTCGAGACGATTCTTATTCAGCTGGTCAAGCCGTTTCAGGTTTCTATTTTTTTGAATTTATATTCTTAAAGATGGTGCAAAGCTATTAAAGATGAAGTGGCGCGCTATATCATTAACGATACGATTGCTGTATAAATATGCCGATTTGAACAATTGTAAAAGCACCGACCGACAGTCAATGAGCGCTGTATGCTTTGTTTGTTCGCTATCTGGGAGCAAAACGTGAGCGTTAAAAAATGGGGCGTGGACATTTCTCCCACTGGATAGGTCTGCGACCAGTCGTTTCGCCGACAGACATTTCTTTGACCAGATAATTCTCCGACATAATAATTTGGACTATGATATGAAGAAGCAAGATGCTTCGGTAGTATTGTATCTTACGAGTGTTGCCTCCAACGAAGTCAAGTCAGTTACTGCCCGCGTAGAACAGTGCACGGGGACCAAAAATGGCGTTATCTTTGAATGAAGCGCGACAAACGGAAGAGCGAGCTGAATATAAGCATCCAACTGAGAGCGACGGAATCATAACTCATCATTTGGTCTCTACATTTGTACCTTGGCGGAAGCAATATGGTTGGCAAGCAGATGCGCTTAAATAAGAGGTTGCGGATGAAGAATTTTGAAGGACCCAGTGGCATAATTGGAGATGTCGATGGCTACCTCTTTCACTTAGAATAAGTGGTGAAAAACGGGGAGCAATTCTACTGTGTCAGCTTGAAATGGTGCAAATCCAGGTGCTAAGCTAGAATTACGACGAACATGCCTTCTTCATCACGGCGGCGAACGGTGCATCCTCTTTACGACTGACTACACTCTCAAATTGGCGGCATCTACCAAAGGAATTTATGCAGATGGAACATTTTCGATAACGCCAGGTAAATATTATTTAAGTACCATAGAATATGTTAATTTGCATATGGGAAAAGTTTCAGGCCTATTTCATCAATTCTCTACTATTCAAATCTGTTATGACAAGACTCATCACACGATTCCTGGCATCTTTACCTTCATGGCCAATTGTTGCAAGGAAATATATTTGTATGTTTTGATGGATCAAACAACTTTGCCCACATACCAAACAAACCTGCGGATGGCGATGACTGCCTTCAAAGACGCCGCGCTAGGCGCTATTGAAGTAGTAGGTCTTTTAATTTTTCCATAATGTTCTAATACAAAAGGTTTTTCAGATTGTCTGGCATAACGCGGAGGTCAAGGTGTGCTTTTTCATTTAGCACCAAACCAGAGATATTATTCGCTTCGGGGTTGACCACCCAGCGATGTGGGTGGCATGTGATAAACTGCAACGATATCAGCAAAAGTTGGATGCCGACTACGAAGTCCTCATCGCTAAACGACATCCTACAATAAGTCACCCAAGCTCTAAATGGGAGAAAGCAGAAGAGTGCAAGTTGAAGTGTGATGCAGACTATGAAGAACAGCTGAACAAGATGGACTATTTTTTTTGTGGGATTGCCTACAATTTTTCGCTCTAGTTTTCCCTCTGTTTCCTAGTTGTGTGTATGATTGCACTTATGTTTTTTGACTAATGCTCGCTTTTTTCCCCTCTATCTGTCCCGTGTTCTTTGTCTCGTAAGCCAACTTTTCCTATGTAAATCTTTCCTACCATTGCTCCTGCTCCCTTCTTTGTCTAAAAGACAGCTAACCTACCAACCATTGTTCACTTGCAAACAGATTGGTCCAGTCAGAGAAATAACCTACGTTTATCAAAGATTAGTCCGGTCGGAGAAATGACTGGTCGCAGAAATGACCGATTGAAGAACTGTCCAAGTCGAAGAAATGTCCGCCTCCCTTAAAGAATCAACAAAATCAATTGTACACTTATTAAGATATGACTAAAAACGAAAAGGCAGTAAAATAACGACAGTTTCGAGCATAATTTCTTACACATGCCATAATCACAACTAGAGCAAGATAAATGAGAGCACTCTAAATGGGCTAGAGTAGCTAGGTGTAACATATCATGCAGTTCTGTTCATTCGTCGCTGTGATAAAGCAAATAGAAAAAAGAGGGTGTAATTTTTTTCGAGCCACTATGAATTTGCATACACACTCATTGTTGCTATAAACCGTTACCATTTAGTATTTCATTTGATGCAATGGGTAGTTAATATTTCTTTAGATGGTGATCAAGTTGAAACCTTATGGGCACCACAATGTCGATCTCGTTCGCGCATCGCGCGGGTTATGCACGCACTTCCCAATGCCGTTACAAGGGACGATCGATCATACGTTCTCCACGTTGCCGTCGACCGAAGGACTGAAAATCCTGGTCGATTCGATATCGACAAAGGAAAACAAGTCGTATAGAACACCGGTCGATGTTCCGAGGGTAAATATTTCCAATTCGATTTTATTTGGGTACATGTTATTTTTTAGGTCGTGGCCGCTCTGGTATGGCTTAAAGAGCACAATCCCCTGTATAAGAGCATCACGATCGATCGCAACCCGAACTTCGATAATGTGGTCGAAGAAGTTGAAGACAGCGGCGACTGCCCACCAGCGTCCCGCAAGCAATCAACCGCTAATATCGTGTCAGGTCAGCCACTTTCTCCAGAGTCACCTATTAATAACTCGAATCGATTAGTGTTAAAAATTTATTTTATTTTAAAATATTAGATTGCAACTTCAAGTGCCTTAGCAGAATAGAGAATATGACGGATTATGTGATTGGGAGTGGTCAGTTGTATAACTTTTCAGAGAAGCTAC
>NIUQ01005280.1:0-11292 GCA_002796945.1 Plectus sambesii
CAAAATTTAGCTGCGTTGCAGCGTAAACGCTCTACCAACTGTACTATGCTAGGTGGTCACAGCCTTTTTCGCCCTACCGTAATGCTGTGCCGGTCGCTACTACTTGGCTCGTTCAACTCTCGAAAAGAAAAAAAAACGCCACGAGGAATCGTCAAATGCGATTTTCGAAGCAATTTTCCCTGCGAATGAGCGATTTACGTAAAAAACTGATGCGTTCATCCGAATCAGGGTGCTAAAATACTCCCGAGCCCATCATTTTTAACGTCTATAGACTGCTGCCTCTATGCGAACACATGGTGCTACTTATTTCGTACGTGACCCTACGAAACTCTGAGCGTCTTCCTCTCAGAGCCAGTTGGCAGCGTTGACGATGCAGCGAAGATCACGTTTAATTCGTTGAAACGACAGCTTTTCTTTGGGGAGAGCGAGAGCGAGGGGGAGAGAAAGGGGAGCGAGAGCACACGAGAGAGGTTGGAACTGATAANGCACATGAGAGAGGAACAGACAACAATGAATTGGAACTGATAAATGGAAGGACGTCGGGATGCATATATACCCATGTCATTGTCTCCAAAATTTGCATATTTGACTATGCCTCTCGTGTCGTGCGTTCCGTTATCATTAATCGATAACGATGATAACGATGAACTTATGGCCTACCGTACCATTTACAATACATACTGTCCTCTTCGTTTAGAGACGTGATCACTCTAAGCGATTTCACTCTAATGCCACCGAAATTGTTCGATTTATTTTTTGCGGTTACTGTCCCAATAAGCCGATTATTCGAGCGGATAGTAATGCCAAAATGTGCTAAACTATCAAAACTAACGTTCCATATAAGTTAACTCGTTGAACTCTCGAAAAGAAAAAAACGCCAAACGAAATCATCAAAAGTACAATTTTCGAAGCGATTTTCCCTGCGAATGAGCGATGTATGTAAAAAACTGATGCGTCCATTCGAATCACCGACCTAAATTACCCCGAGTCGATCATTTTTAGCGCCTACAGACGTCTGCTTCTATGCGAACACATGGTGCTACTTATTTCGTACGTGACACTTTGAGCGACTAGAAGAGTAGGCACGCGCTACGCGCGTGCAATAACCATAGAGGAAAAAGATAGATTCAATGCCGCTATCTCTTTGCGACAGCACTGGCGGATAACTTATAATCAGTCCTACTGAGTAACATTATGAGCTTGTTTCAGCATAGAAATAAATCTACTGCTACCAATAGAGAAGCGCAAAGTGCAAGTTTTCCACAATGGTGACGTCAGCATGTTCAACCCACAAATCATCAACCATCACTGCGCGATGAAAATCGAAAACTTTCCTTATGACTCGCAAAAGTGCAATATTCTGTTTACCACTTGGAGCTACACTTCTGATCAAGTCATCCTTAACATAGTTCCTCCTGTCCATGGAAATATGTATGATAATATCGAGGTAATCAATAGTCTGTCATCGTCAATGAGAACGGGTGGGTGGTTTCAAGGATTTGGATCGCTTAGAGGAGCATATCCCCTAAAACTATAGTTTAAAACAGCCGACGAATGCTTTTCGTTGTAATAAAAGCAATATTTTCAGGGAAACCCAGAGTGGAAAATGGTCAGTTTCAAATCGAGCGTTGATGTTCAGGAAAGCGTGAATATTGGCAGCTACACACGGCTTCTACTCACCTTTGAGCTGAAGCGAAATTCAGTGTACTACATTTGCGTGCTGATCATACCATCCTTCATTCTCGTCACTTTATGCCTCTTGGGCATTTTTGCACCGAACAGCAATTCAGGAGAGCGACAAGAAAAGGTACACTTTCTTCTACAGGCGACCTCTGATGGGGAATAAGATTAAGGCTATAGGATGCTCAGCTGGTGTAACGTTGCAGTTTTTGATAAATTTTGAACTTCTTACGTTAATTGTTCGGCAATTTGCTAAACTTTCTTAATTTGATAACTTGAGCACCCTGTTATCTCCGCTATTTTCGCATTTTTGTTATCATCTATAGCTTATTTCGCCAAAAATAATGCTAAAACTGGAATCCACATCATGATATGCTCAAGTTTATGACAACGTGCTGTTTGCTTCCTTAAGTGTCCCCTCCTAAACCCAACTGAACCAGCGGTAGTCTCCAAATTCTATTTTTGTTTACTTGCTTAGGTAACACTGGGTCTAACGTCACTGCTGACTATGGCTGTTATTCTCAACATTGTGGCTGATCATATGCCAAAAGCGACAAAACTGCCGATATTGGGTGAGTCGGTAGCAGTCGATGGATTACGTTGTCGTGACAGAAAGCTCAAATATTACAATATTATTTAGTTTTACAATTATCTTTTTGCACCGATAGCAAAAATCTTTTCGTATTAGAAAATGAACATTACCGGGTTTTCTCGAAATTACGCCCCCCCCCCAAATTTACGCCCCGGGGGGCGTAAATTTGAAAGCCTTCTCGATATTTCGCCCCGGGGCGTAATTTCGGAGTTAAAAGTGTTCGTTCGACAGCACAAAGTAGTACTGTCTACGCAATTTTATCTCGGAATTCCCCCAGTGCCATATTAATAAATATGCGAGTAATACTGCATTTAATTGCGAATTAGCGTGAATATGGTCAACTTTCGCTGCTTAGTGTTATCTTGCTATAGTAAAATAGTAGCTAACGGTAGTATTTCAACAATACTATGTGTCAGTACGTTTCCAGCTATTTCGCGAAATTACGCCCCGGGGCGTAATTTTGAATTTCACATGACGAAAAAAAGCTGCTTTTTTTCGTCATCGCCCCGGGGCGTAATCTTGATAAACTCCGGTATCGTCAATAAGCACTTTTATGGCACGGGGATTACCGAAAAGTTATGATCAAAAGAAATCTCCGAGGACTGAAGTTGTTGCAACCTAAAGATTCTTCAATTCCAGTTCTCGCTAAAGCATTTTTTCAATAAGATTCGGATTGCAAAATAAGTTTCTTACGATGCGATTCCAAATTTGATACATAAAATAGTAGTTATTCACAATTCGATATCGATTGCCAAAGTAACGCTTCATTTTGATACAGTCACAGTTTTCAAAAAACGATCCCGTAATTGGATTTGAAACTGGGTGAAGCTCAATTACTCTTATTTGAAAACCCTTGAGGAATTGTTACACTTCCGCTCCGATCTCATTACAATCTAAACAACACCGACACTTGAAGCATCAATGAGATCAAAGACTGAACTCAATTATTTCTAGGATACTTCGTGCTGGCTGAAATTTTTATCAGCACGCTCGCCATTCTCGTCTCCATTGTCATAATGTTCTTGCACCAAAGAGCGCTTTCGAAGAGTTGGGTTCCTCCCGAAAGACTGATGAAACTGCTTCATTGCAAGCAAAAAGGCATCACTAATTCAGCAAAAAGTCATTCTCTGTTTTCTGACACAGTGTTAATGTCGAACGATAAACTAATTAACGCGAAAACGCTAAAAATGGCTAGCGTTCTTAAAATTGTTCTCGAATGGATTGAAGAAAGCAAGCAAGAAAAAGCTCTAATAGCTACATGGGCTGATATATTCGACAGTGTTGATCTGATTTGTCTTGTTATATTTCAAGTGGGAAACATTATTGTATCGGCCTGTCTGATTTTGTGATGGATTACATATTGCTGAAAATCATTACTGAACCTATGTTACAATTTTTTAACACTGTGTCCTGTTGAGGGCTACAAGTCAAATTATAATCGTTTACAAGTAAAAATTTACTCGATCACCTCGGCGCAGATTTTATCATTTGAAGTGACATTTTCACCTCTTTCATCAGCATAAAGCAATTTTCAAATTGACGGAGACTGAACGAGGTAGAGTAAATATTGTAATTCAGACACGTATGTTCACGTTCTTGTTTACCTTTTGCGCAATGGCAGACTGTGAAAACTGTTCGAATCACGAGGCTATAAGCTATTTCTCGACAGAACGCTGCGAGATATGTCAAAGCATTGTAATTTGAAATCAATCATAAGCAATTTTGGGAAGCAAAATTCAGAATTTAAGAAAACTTCCCAATGTTATTCTAATTTTAGTATTGGGATAGAAATGACGATTGCGCCTATTATATTGATCTCAGATCATGATCGCATCAAAAAAATCTTGTCTGCAAAATACGATAGTACCAAAGGAAAATATAAAGCGTTATGATCATATTAGAAATTTGAAAGAAAATGAGACACACTATATCAATGCGATCGAGGAATTTGGTCCAGAGTTCGTGTACATCCTCCTCATACTCTAGCTCTTCCAAATGATTGCAAATCATAATCATTGCTTTGTCGAATTCCGGAAGATAGAAGTGGCGAAGAGTGGAAGTACCTCCAAGCGACTGACGAGATGTTCTCACTGCAATTTATGCATGTTCAAGAAGGCTAGATTTTTGGGAAATTAGCCCAAATTAAAGTTCTGTGGAAGTTGCGAAAATTAGCATCAATGATCGGTCCATAACTTTATCATCACAATCAACCTGAATGAAGTTAAACTTTTGTCGGAATATCTACATTCCTTCCCCTAATCAGCATTTTCGAAAATATTATCCAAATCATAGAGATAATGATTTTTGAACGCTTCGATCAGTAAACGTCTGCAGCCCTATTCTTGCACTATTCTAGCTATTTTTGAAGTGTAAACTTAGTAAGAGCACAACTGAATCACTTGACTGCAAGAGCATTTCAGTAGGAAGAAATTTGAAATTGTGGAGGAAATTGAATTGAGAACTATTGACTTACTCATCTGAGTATGAGAACGGCGCATTGGACTGAACTCGTGGTCGAACATCAGCTGGCTCCAGAGCCACTGGGGTGGACGAATACGATAACAGAGGCATCGTTGATGAACAAATAAGATTAAGATGGACACGAACGTCGCAAAAGCGCATATGAGAAGTTCGCCCAAAACAAAGTATCCTAAAACATTTCGTTTCCTTATCATGGCAGAGCAGAAAAATTTATCGTATGATCAGATAATCAAAACATAGGTATGCTACAAAGTAGGCTACCAATCAATCACAATCAACGCAGTATCGGTGTAATCGGGTGTACTTCTCCAAGAAAATGCGCCTTACACGACCGGCGCCGTATAGTGTCACATACTGACATTTTACGTTATTGTAATTTTAATTTTTTGCATTAGAAGTGAATGGGGAAAAAATTCGATTAAAAGCTACATCTTTATACTCATTTTCTAGTGAAATGTTATACTTTGTACTAGGACAAAGAAAACTGGAGAACTCTAGCGTCGAGAAGTTGAAATTTATCTGAACATCCGCGACGCCCGACGCCCAGTATAAACTTCAGGAAAGAGTGCGATATAAAAAGCCTCGATATTTTGAACGCTCGAAGCGACGGACGCTGCTGACCCAGCTTTGTGAATGTCCCCTTAAGGCATGAAAGTGAGCTCCCAACGGAGACATAAGAACTGGGAACTGGACTTGAAACGCAAGATCCCACTTCTCGAAACTCCCTGTTTCTAAACTGTAACTGATCGCTCTCTGCTTCAGACATTTGCTCTGAACTGTAGCTAATTGTATTATTTTGTCTCGTCATTTCGAATATGGTGTGATAGCTCAAAGAAGACCTGAATTCAATTTCGTTTTTCGATCTTCAATTGTGAACTATCCCGATAAGAGGTTCGCTTTTATCTTTGAAACTCTTATCCCCTCACTTATCCTCCCCATGCCAAAATTCCCGGGCGAGCGTCACTTAGCTAAGGCAATAATAATACAGCTTTTGATAATAGCATAAGCTCACCGAGAAGAGGGAGTTGTGTTGCTTTGGGCATTTCATTCGCCACTATACTCAAGACAACTGTGACAGTCAGCAGGGTGTTCATACCAAGATTGACCTGAAAATCGGGGTATTGCATTATTATATTTAGTAGATTGTTGTTTAGAGTTGAGTCTTTGTCGCCGCCGTTTAGAGTTGATAAAAAATATTGCACTCGCGTGAATATTACTGTTTCCTCCTTCAAAACTATTCACATTCCGGATTTTCGTTCAAATCTGTCAGCAGAAGCAAACGATGCTCATATATTTCGTTAATTCACGACAGTACATCACTTCACTTTTAATTTGCTAGTATTCTAACCTTTTCTTGCCGTTCGCCAGTGCTGGTAGTTGGAGCAAATATACCAAGAAGGCATAGAGTCGATATAACAAACGTTGGTATAATTAAGACGCATATGAAGTATACTGGACTTCGCTTAATTACCAATTCAAAATACACCACAGTATTGTTCTCATTGAATTTGCCGGTATTACTAATAGAGGTCTGTTGAAATGAAATTATCCGCCATTCCTTATTTTCCTAAAAGTATAGAAATAGATTTTTCATAGTACAAGGCTTGAAATAAATGTTGATAAAGACACTGAATGCAGACTGTCTAGAGACTATTTCACCGCAGCTGAGTCCCTAAAACCCGCGGTAGGTTGGCCGAGTATCATATTTCAGCCCAATATGAGCTCATAACAAAACTATAGGACGCAGCCAACTTTTTCACGCAAACCGGAAAGTGAGACGTATCGTCTACGTACCCTTTAGAGTACGATCGGACCATGAGAGTAAGAGACCCTTAGATGAAGTATAATATGGGTCATTTTAAGCAGGGAAGAGAAACCGGCGAGTAATGCCCAAACTTTCCACCTGAATCGATATGGGGTCTGCGGAAGTCCTCTGTCACCCCTTACATACCTAATATCTGAAATTTAAAGATATCCTCAGCATGTCTTATGGTATCAGTCAATGAGTCCGTTTTCTGCACTTTCTTGGAGCGCAAAAATTGTGGGCATCCAGGCCATAGTGATCCGAAGGTTTTGGCCTAATCTGCCTTTATTAAAAGGTAATGACGCTGTCTGCGCGGTGGTCAAGTGATTAAGATGGACATTTAAGAATCGTGAGATGCGAGACTCGCGTATGCATCCCATCCACGCCGCCCCTCGGTGTCAGGCATGCGACGGCCGACTTGAGTAAGAACACGTTGTCGCAAAAATAACGTGAAAGGACAAGAAAATGGGATAATGACACTGTGATCAAGGCTCACTTGCCCATCACGCCCTACTTACTCGTTCTGAGCGGATGGTATCTGAGGTAGTGTTGAAAGCGATAAGCTCTACTTGCCATTTGTCGTAGGCCCATGGACTGAAGCTCATTCGACAAACTTGAGTATCAAATGGAAAGTCATCTATCTTCATTTGACACGTCATTGTGATAATTTGTGGATCATATACAGTGATCCGTCCATCAAAATGAACCCGTACACGATTTTGTTTTTTGTCATCGCATTGAAGTTCCTGGCTTGTTAACCTGATTCATGAGCACTGTTGTATCAATGTAGAGTTTATGGAAACTTCAATTGCTTAGGTATCATACCATTTTACTATTAATTAGTGAATAAGATATCTGTAATTTTACTAATATTCACATAAATCCTCTCTTGGTAATTTTTTTGTTATCATTAACAAGGTGACATAGCAATTTCATTCATAAGTTGTGGTTTGCAAGAGAGTGTGATATCAGAAATGAATTGATGATAATAAATGAATTGATTGATGTATGAGATAGTAATGCTGTCTCATCAGAAACTCTGTGTAAAATGATGTGATAGAGATAGCATATTAAATCATTAACTCTTTACCATCTAACACTTTATCATTAAGTGAATAAACACAGTTTGTACGTTAGTTGCAGAAAAAGAAAAATTAATAGAGAGATCAACAAGCTGATTATGTATTAATGCTCGTTTGCTTGTGGGGTGAAGTTGAAGAAGCGGACACTGAACGCCAACTACCGGGTCGATTTCGGTTACTCACAGCTTAACGGCAATATTGAGCAAACGCACATTTCGTCGAGCGCAATGTCGGGCTGCCAGACACGTTCTTGGAGAACGTTCAGAGTCAATATAGGCGTGCTAAAATTTGATGGATCCCATTGCAAATATTCATCGATCCAGTTCTGAAATCCCGCAAGTCCACGATATTTGATGTGATGTAAAAGATTATGCTATTAAATTAGAGTCTTACACTAATCCTCGACCACAACCAACTTTTATTGTTCAAAATGGGGAAAATGACAGTTTTGAAAATACTGGTGAATACTGTATGCAAAATATCGTTTCATTAATGATAAATTTAGGATTTGCTTATTTTGACGTTCTTCCGATTAAAAGCTCCCAGGGCTAATATGTGATGTTAGAAACTTTCAAAAATTTTCTATAGCTCCAATTAAATTTAAATCATAGAGTATTTATTGAAAATTGCTAAATTAAAACGATAGCATTCAATCGAATTATGATGTCTTTAATCTTAGCCATTTTCGTTAAATAATAAAAATTAACCAAATTTATGAATTAGTATTGAACTTCATAGCTGCGAATCAGAAAAAGGGCTTAATCTTTCATTTTACAGCATAAACTACTACACTGCGGTGTTTGATCATGACCATCATTTTCGCTTTCAAATGGAATCCTCAAATGTACTCTTCGCAAGCTTACAATCGAGAAACTCGATACAACTTATATAACACTTTTATATCATTTGTTAACAAAATTAAAATTTTCATCCACTACAAGCAAAATTATTTTAAATATACGAACCATTTTATAATCGAAGCCAACTGTGATCGACTCTTCAGCGGTATTTACTCCAATAAGGTACAAATATCGAAATTCAAAAGTAATCAATATTGGATTAGCCGGGTTTTTGACTGGTCGCACATTCATTTCGTAACCATTAAATATCTCGTAAAAAACATCGGCTTCTGTTGTGAATGTCATTCTTGCTGAAACAATTCTATAGTTAATTGTAGTAATAACAGTCATTAATAAATAACTTTAGCGAGGTATTAGTATCGTTTCCTGATATTTCTCTTATTTTGTTTCAACAATCGAAACAGTCTCTTATCCTTACAACCAGGAACCTGTTTCTTAATACTGGCATAATTAGCTCTGTCACATCATAGTTATAGAAATAGCAGTGATTGATCAGATGCGGAATTCACGGAAAAATTCGGTTCTCCCTCGTCCCAGCTGACCGATTGCTGCAATTTTTGCTAGTTTAGTTATAACAGCTTCATTTGCAATAGTTTTATGAATAGACCTTAGAATAAAAGATCAGATTGCTAAAAAGACTTCCTAACATAGAATATAGATCAATATTTACACAGAGCCGTAAATATAACTGAAGATCGAATGTTCGAATGCCGCATTAGCTTTTCAGAAATGAGCTTAGAATAACCCTTTCAGCCTGCAAATATTGGGAATGAAACAAATAAAATTCAGCAATAGACTGGAATCCTATTCCGTCACCGTACTACTGATTATTAAGAAGACGAATATTCAGCGGGTGGATCAAGGAAAATAATGCGATATTTGAACTCTTTGCATTTTCATTCTTGAAGATTTTTTAATTGGAGCTGTTTCTGCTTCGATCAAATTCCCTTCTTTAATTCTGAACAGACATTGAATACTCCGCAGCAAAGTAGAAATACCCAAAGGTAGGTAAGCAAGCAGAAGCAGGAGGTTGTTGGCAAATAGCGTCATATTGACAAGTTTCTTGTTCTTCCTATCAGAAGTACAGAGGTAAATATTCTGTTTCAACTATTTCCATAATTCCATTGTGATTTCGACGAGAAACCACGCGCATCTAGCTGAAAATTCATTGCTTGCTAGTTATAATTCCATTTGCAAGGGAACAGTTTCTTTTAATGTTATATTATCGCAGATATGCGTTAACACAGATCTTTACACTTAAATACCTCTCAGACCTTCTCGATTATTTATGTCAAATTTCAACCTAATCAAACTGAAACTTTGAGCTACATTTAAAGTAAAATATAAGGTAAAATTGTTAGCATTGGGGACAAAAAACTGCTTCTAATCCTGAATAGCGCGCGCGTGTGACCTTTGCATTTAATACTAGAAGCGTGCTTCGCTTTTTAAAAATAAAGCTTATAATTCCAGACAGAGCTCAGACCGAGGGTCCAGACGTGTCAACTCGAGGCGCTGATTCAACACAGTATTAAATTTCGTTTACGTCTAGTTTGCTGCAAGCGTAGGCGACTCACGCATGACATACAATCATTTTAATGGGAATAATTTGATCTACTCTTTCAGGCAGCAGTCTTTGGTTACTGCGCTTCCTTCTGGACACTTGGCTTACCTGTGGAAGAAACTATCACAGTAGCAACAAAATTTACGTTTTATTTTGAATAACAGTGAAATCTGTTTCGAATCACGCGCTGAATTAACATGGATCGTCCTGTAACCATTCAGAAAAGCAAGTAAAGATATGCCAGAGGAAAATTTTGCCGATCAGAAACCGTCAAAAGCAGTCAAAAAGAAGGGATCTGACGACTTGGCATATGCCGTGTGCTTCTAGAGGGAACTCACTGTCACGGCAATCACCTTGGGCTAGTTCCATAGAAAAATTGCAATTGCATAATTACAAGCGTGTTGATTGGTCATTTTTCGGCTATTTCCGGTTACTTAATGTTTTATGATTTATTGTAACTCTTCCAATCCCACAATTTTTCAGTTTTCCAAATGCAATACTGTTATGAAGTAAACTCATGAATTGAATCAGTACCAGCGACGGAACAGTTGCAGCAGGTCAGGACAACGACTGTGGGATGACAAGCTCAAACTAAACGGTTCCAAGAGAGATGAGCTTGAGTGAACTCTTTCTCTTTCATAAGATTTCTCTCGACCTTTTTGCGTGCGCGAAGCGCACGCTATTTAGTACTATGGCCCGAGCAAATGTGAATGTATGAAGTGAGACGCGGCATGTTTCGCATAGAAGCAGACGTCTGTAGGCGCTAGAAATGATCGACTTAGGAGTAATGTGGGTCGGTGATTCGAATGGAAGCATCAGTTTTTTACGTACGTCGCTCAATCATAGGGAAAAATCGTGTCGAAAATCGCAGTTTTGACGATTTCGTTTGGCGTTTTTTTCTTTTCGAGAGTTGAACGAGCTAAGTAGCATAGAACGTTAGTTTTGATCGCGTAGCACACTTGGGCGTCAAGTTTTGCTCGATTGATCTACTTATTGGCGACTGTGACATCAAAATAGCTGTACCCACCCAACGGCCCTCTTTAGGGCCACGACCCCGCAGTGTACCACAGGGACTGGAAGCTACCCCTGCCCCAAGCTGCTACGAATAAAAAAGACCACAGAAATCGTCACAATCAATTGTCGCACATTGAAGAACCCGATACAGCAGCATCTCCTCGCTAAGTTGCTCAGTGACCTTGACACTTATTGCCTTCCTCTAAGAATGTCAACTA
>NIUQ01005281.1:0-11174 GCA_002796945.1 Plectus sambesii
TTCGCCATCGCCACGGTTATCATCGCCGTTCCTGTCATTTGGGCAGAGATCACGAACACTTGGATCGAATTTGACGAAGAAATGATCGCCTTCAAGGTATTCAAGGATATAGAGTATTTTGAATATAATATTATGAGCGACAATAGTTTGTGTCGTAGCCGGCATGTTAAACTAGCGTTCACTAGCGCTGCTTTTAGCAAAGAATTCCGAATATTTTGTTTTAATAGCAATTATGCGATACTTAGTACTATTCGCCCCTTTCTTAATAGATGCACGAAGAATTTAAGCGAAAAATCAAGCAACCATGACATTTCCCTCTAGCAGGCCCAGTTGTAGAATAAGTTCAGTGGCTGAAATCTGAGATAAGTTGGCTGAATATCATACATATTCCAGCCATATATGACCTACTAGCCAAGATACGAGACGCAGTCAACTTTTCTCGGATTTCAGCTACGGCAATTTAGTGAAATATGGCTGAGGGGCTTTGACGCAGATTTAGTGTTATTCTGTTTGCGTTTCCCTACTTTTATTGCAAATACCGGTGCGCAGAACGGAATCCCTGCTTGAACGCTGCCTTTTCAGGTAGCAACAAGCGACCTGTGGAAGGATATGTCGATCATGTCAACGCCGAAAACTCGCAAAGCGCGGCAAAGCATCGAAGCGGCGTATGCGGCACAGCAACCGCCTGGTCCTGGGGCAGCTCAGTCGGGTGAACCTGCATTACCTGCGCAACCCGTGCAACCCGCGCAACCTGCACAACACGCACAACCTGCACAATTTGCACAACCTGCGCAACCTGGACGACCAGCTGCAGCCGCTCAGCCAGTCCCTCGAGGCCCGGCACCGGCGTCATCGCCTGGGGCGGCAGCAGGTTATGTTGCTCAACCTCCCAAACAGCCCCAGAGCCCTGCCAAGCCTGCAAAGAGCGCCGGAACTTGCAGTAGGCTTACAAAATTTTTGCGTCGTATTTAATATTTTCATATATTTCCTCAACTTCTTATGGCTGTTTCCCATACGTATTATTTTCGCTTTTCAAATCAAATGGGGTAGTTTTTAGTTTGAAAGAAACATTTCCCAAGTCATTTCAAACTGAAAAATGTCCTCTTATATCGCATCATAATGAGATAGTAGAAATCGTGCGCGACTTAAATAATGGAATCTATAATCACAAATTTCGATTAAAGTAGATCTTCCTGGTTGCCTTTGATTCTCCCTCGAATTCATCTTAATATCATAACTTGGGAAGATCGCTTAACTGTTCCAATCGCTGATTGTACAATTATCAGAGTGCGAACGGAAGAATACTTGTCCACCCGGGCCTCCGGGACCTCCAGGAGAGCGAGGAGATGCCGGTGAGCCAGGAAAGGACGGCAAAGACGGTGACCCTGGCGTGGATTTCGTAGAATCGAAAAAGCCTGCAGGCGACGCCGCCGCCGCCGCCGGTGGTCACGCTGGTGGTGCGGGAGCGCCTGGAGCTCCCACGAGCGAAACTGCCGCTTCCGCTGCTGCTGCTGCTTCTGCATTGGCTACTGCCGCAGCATCTGGCGGTTACGGTGGACTTGGCCCCGGCCCTACTCCGCCGCCATCTCCCACGATGCAACGAGAAATGTGCTTCCATTGTCCGCCCGGACTCATGGGACCTCCCGGCGCTATGGGACGACCAGGTAACTCTATTTGGCTTCTTTTAATATTTATTTCCTATATAAGACCTTGCGGCGGATGATCGTGAAAACTATTCCTGTGCGCCACATATGCTATAACTTTATTTTCAAAATATTTATATCTGCAGCAAAAAACAAAATTTGGTCTCAACCTAACAAGGATCACGCGCGAAACGCAACTTGCGCTGGCGAGAACTAAAACTTTAAAAAATATTTTTGCACTTTGACATATTTAGCCATTGGTAAAACATATAGGACATGAATTTATTCTAAATTATAGAAATTTATTTTAATGAAACTGTTACTGTAAGCTTTAAAGTGATCAGGAGATATGTTTCTAAAATAAGCTCATACAGCAAAGAAGCTTAGATAAAGATTTAAAATTTAATACAGTAACACATCTTGTTTCAGGAATGCGCGGGAAGCGTGGTGCCCCCGGAGCTAATGGCATGTGCGGTCGACCCGGTCCGCCAGGCTGTTCTGGTTCGTTGGGAGAGCCTGGAGCTCCGGGTCCAGATGGACCTGCTGGTCCAGCCGGTCCGCCCGGTGAGCCCATGGACAAAGAGATTGGCATCAAAGGACCCAAGGGAGAGCCGGGCCTGCAGGGACCGCCCGGTGAACCAGGAGAACCCGGAATCGACGCAGAGGTGCGTTTAATCCTGAGTTACTGGAACGGTTTTATATTGCGTAATTTTGCTTAAGTTGTACTTTGCGGATATTCCGTAGCATTGCGTTAAGTACGACTTTAGCCAAAGTATGCGATATGAAACCGGCCCATTAAACATAACGTAAAATCTTTAACAAAAGCTTCTTAATTTTTTCATTTGAAAACTGCTAAAGGCGGAGCTTAACGGCTAGCCCGTACATCCATTCTTCTCTTTTTTGCAAGTGCATTCAAAAATTAGAGTAATTAGAGGTGCATCGCATTCTCAGAGTTACGCAAAGCGCATATACAGCAATATTGAAATGTGTCAAATATTCTTTTCGAGACTCGAATAGCTTTGGCGCACTCCAGAACGCGTAGGTCATTGCATTTTATTCGATCAACAACAGTGCGTTATTCCTTGTGA
This sequence comes from Plectus sambesii, assembly GCA_002796945.1. NCBI lineage: Eukaryota > Metazoa > Nematoda > Chromadorea > Plectida > Plectidae > Plectus > Plectus sambesii. The sequence goes on from NIUQ01005281.1 coordinate 2,732, forward strand.
CGCCCAATGTTTCAAACAGAAAATTAAATATTAGTAATGAAATGTGAACATTTTAATAAAGCTTTCTCCTTCTAATTACAAACGCAGAGATAGAGCAAACACGATTAACTAATTTTCGATCGCAATAAAATTTATCATTTGCTTTGTTGATTGAAAAATATTTCTGTTCATTTTATTGGTAAATTTTTAGTAAGTCGTTTCTATTATATTCAGCTGGGACCAGGGGGCGGCGCCGGTCTGCCAGGAGATGCCGGATATCAAGGACCAGGCGGACGGATGGGACTTGACGGAGAACCAGGACCTCCAGGACCGCCCGGTGATGACGCAGAGGTACGTATTTATTTTCACTAATATACATACTCTCAGATAACATAAGACATTATCCAAAATTACCTGACCCATTTGCTGACATATCTTAACAGTTTGTCTTAATATTCGCACCGCATAACAATTTTTTTAAAATTTATTACTTATTATATGAAAGTGTTTATTTATTTGTCAAAAACTGCACAGGATTTTTTAAATTATTATTTCGAAATCTCTTATCAAGATTGAACGGCTAACTAATGACTCAGAGCGCTTACTTTGCTCCCTTTGCATTTCAACCTTACATTTGGCAATGAATTTAGTACTGTCCTTGTCCGGGACGCGCTGGAGGCGAAGACGCAGCGGGCCCATACGGTCCAGAGCCTCCTCTGGCTCCACCAGCAGAAGCATATGGAGCAGCAGCTAATACTCTGCCAGCAGCGGATCAATCTTACGGAGCAGCTGCAGGTGGTGCAGGGGCTGCAGGTGGAGCAGCGGGTGCAGATGGAGCTGCGGGTGCAGATGGAGCTGCGGGTGCAGATGGAGCTGCGGGTGCAGATGGAGCTGCGGGTGCAGATGGAGCTGCGGGTGCAGATGGAGCTGCAGGCACAGACGGGGTAGCAAACGCAGAAGGAGCAGCGGCTGGTCCTCCGCCGGCATCGGATCAGTCTTACGGAGCGGGTGCAGGTGAAGCAGCGGTACCGGTTGCTCCGGCTATCCCTGCCGCTTCCAGCTACGAAGGATAGACATCAAATACCGTACTCTATTGCTCACTACCTTCTCTGCTCGACCCTATACGTTCACTATAGCTAAACAAAGAATCCTACTCCATCGCATACACAAAGATAAAACTGTCTATAGCGCTTTCGTATTTTCAGAGATTTTTCATAGCCTATTTGAGACGAGAAAATAAATCAACTTGGTCTCATTCACTTAGTACTCAATTGTCCTCGTCGATTTTACATGCTTCTTGTTATATGAACAATGAGTTCTATATGATCAAGGACGCGGTGAGATCTATAGAATTTTGCGTTCATCACAGAAATTGACCGTGTCTGGTCAAGAATAACACGATCTACAGCAGTGTTCTCTGCAAGCTGAGAAAAGTTGTCGATTTGTGCAAAGTTATTAGCTGTGCATAGGAGGGGACTCAAGCATTAGGAGGGTATGAAAAAAAGTTTCGTTAAGGTTCTAATACGCTTACTAACGTACGATTCGAAAAATCACACAGATATGCGCCAAATTCAAACTTAGTCGGCCTGCGCGATCAAGCCAATATGACAAAAACCAAATGCATTTTCAAAACATATATTGTAGCCTTTGTTTTCTTAACGAATAAATATCTTTAACATCATTTTACTACCCTTTTTTGCCGTCTAAAGAAGAAATTTAATGTCAGTCCTACTATTGGCACATATTTAAATTATGTCGAAAGAAATATTCGAAAACTTTAGAAGTACAGGCGAATGGAATTAAAAATGGGAAGGTGGCGGACAATGCACTTGCCGAGGCATAAAGAGTATTGAAACATGAACGAAACATACTTAAGTAATCTCTCGTTTTCTCGTTGTTACTATACATATTATGCAGGCAGCATTACTAAAGAGTTTATTTGTGTATTTAATATCAACGGTAGAAAAATATATGAGAAAGTAGATGCGGAACGATCAAATGAAAAATATCACAAATAACAGCAACATTCAGAACAGGTTTGTGTAATCACAATATTACAGCTCTGGTGAGCCTTTTAACCGATAATTTTTTGCGACAGCAACACAACGGTAAACATAGGCTAAAATCATTTAACAAACGCTCTATGTAAGTAAATTATAGTAAAGCTTTTTGTATGCTATGCTTATGAAGTGCAAAATTTGACCTAGAAGGTATTTTTTGCTTTATATATTTCTGAACCAAGCAAATATCGATTAATGTGATACACGCGCAGAATTAATATGAGAAAATAATATTTTGAGATAATAGCAGAATTAGAAGGCTGAAGCAACTGTAATATCGAGCGAAACCAAGTATTGTCTAATTAACAGGACGCTTGCTTTGAGGAGCGGTCTGATTTCAGGTTACAACATGTACAGCCGCTCACGTTTTACACGATTAATCGCAAACACAAATAAGGTTTTTTTAGAGCAACTGGCGACAGTTAATATCTAATGCAATGCTGGTATTAACGGGCGTACTTCCGCTTTTTATGCGAGCGCTCAGATGAATCAATGATTAGAAGTGATCAGCAAATTGCTGAATTATGACCGATAGGCGCATCGCAATGAATTTATCAAAATAATATTCTTTTAGTCATATGTTCGTGAAAATAATGACTAATAAAGGGCACACTTCATTGATTTAGTCAAGGATGAGTGCCTGCAAATCGAGAAATAAACGTAGGATGCTGTGTAGTAGTCAGTAGCAGTTTGACACAAAAATAATTAATAAAACAATTCACATGCGTATGAAGCAAATTTTGTCCAATTTGATACGTAAATAACAAGTAACTATTGACTACTAGTCGAAAAGGTTTTGAAAATTTTTACAAAGAGTTTGTAGAAAAATTCAAGAAAGACGAAAAAATTGAGACCAATAAGTGCACCGAGAGCGCCACCAAATTGGCCTAAAAAGTCGTCAACTGTATATAGTAATTTTTCTTCGAATATTTCATATGAAAGCGACTTCATTCTAAAGTTTCTTTCGGCAAAGTTAGCGTCGATTGGTGAGCTGCTCGTATCTAAGTCGAAATGCATGTGCTCACAGGAGGAAACACAATTGTCATCTGCACATTTCATAGAATCCTTCGAAGCAGTCGTATGGCATTTTTCGTAATCATCAAGACGACACGGTTTCTCATAGTCATTTGTCGTTTTCAGATTTAAAAGTCTTGGAGAGCAGTCGCATTGATGTTCTATAGATTGAATTCGACATATATTGAGGCACTCTTCAAGCGTCTGGACCAGTGAGCATTTAAGTTTACCCTTGACTACAGGCAGCGCTTTGGTAGCCATTGCAATGCTTAAAACTGAAGTTTCTTTTCTACCGAATGACATCTGCATCGTTCCATCAAGCAAATCAGCTTCGTTCCAGCTGACATCTCTGCCTTTCAAATCGACAGTAACCAGCGAGCTACTGAGCTGATAAATTTTTGAACCGTTTACTCTAATTGTTAAATAATCAGTTTTTGAACGGAGAATTATGAACTCGACTGAAAACTTATAGCAAACCTTTGAATTGTCAACAAAGCTTGTTTTTAGAGAGATATTTTTCCAGTCCGTGATATTTTTCAAATTGAAAAACCGAATGTCTATTGGATGCATTTCTAGCAGGTCATCGCCTAATTTATCTCTCAAATAGCGTAATGTAACGTTTAGTGAATTAATATGTTCGTCTAGTTGATTGAGAGAATTAGCCATTGTAAGATTACTGCCGCTTGAAGTTAAAGTTTCATCTGTAAGGAGTTTTTCGTAGCTTTCATACTTGCTTATCAACATGCGAACATTTTGCAGTAATGAAGAATTCCAAGCATTGTACAACAATGTGTCTTCCTTTCCAAATAAATGAGATACCAAAATATCCTTTGCTTTTTCTTTCGGGAAATCATTTGTAGTCATCTCCAAATAGTTAAACGATAGACATATTGTAGGTGATTTAAGCTTGAATGGCTCACTCTCGACGAAAACTATACGAAAATTCAAGTTAGCATTAATGTAATCAGAAAGTAAGCTTATGCACATTTGAAATGTCAAGAATCCGCCAACAACATAGAAAATTGACCATATTCCGATTTTCAACACGTTTTCTAGTAATACACATGTTGACATTTTGAATATGGGAGTTGCGTCAATATCTAAAATGAAGGCAATCTTGCGAATGATTCGCTTGCAAGCTTTGCCTTTTTTCGTTTTCCAGTTGATAACTTGAAGATATCTTTTGCGAAGTAAAAACCGCGCAACAGCGAATAGTGACGCTAATATAACATATGGCAAAAAACGGAGATCTAGACCGAGTACAACTCCGAGTCCACCACCGAATTCTGCGATAAAATCTATCGGAGTCATTTTTAGTTCGCTTTCAAATTTCAGATAACTGAAATCTGCCACTCTTATAGTCGACTGCAATCGAGATGAGTCTATCTGTCCATTTTCATCTACCAGCGATGTAACTTTTCGACTCGTTGTATAACTGAATGGTCTGCACGGTGTAATATTAGTACAAATGTTATCCCGCTCAAATTCGAACGCGAAAGTCATATTGTAATTCCAACAGTTTTTGTATGTTTCTAAGGTGCATTCACTGCTGGCTGGACTAAGTAAAGAAGGCCAGCTACTCGGCGAGCAGTTGCACTCTCTTTCTATGAAATTGATGCACGCTCTCGCTTCACACGTTTCTTGGGGGTCGTCGTCTGTGCATTCAACAAAATTATTCGAAATTAGAGTCCGTTGCAGAATGTAATTCAATCGCAACGACAAATCTGTGGATTTGCCAAATGAAATTCGGCTAGTTGGATCGGTAAAAACCAGTTTATCAAGAATTTTTTGGTAAGTTAAACCATTATTGAAATCGAATACGATTTTGTTTATATAAGAATGTTGAATACTGCCGTTAAAAATATTGACTGATATTTTTATATAATCTGTTTCACTAGTGAACTGGACGGCGTCACTTAATATTTTCATGCAATAGCCATTCCACCCGAATGTTGTTGCTCGCGTTTCGACTGTCGCATTCAGTTGGTTTTTTTTGAAGAACAGAATCTTCAACTTCATGAGCTTATTTAATTCAAATCCCAACTTTTGTCTTAGTTCGTCGACTGTTACGTTCCATTCAGTCAGTCTCGGAAGCATGACATTTTCAACCGCTTCAGTATAGTCAGCTAGAGCAGTGGTTGATTCTTCTGACATATTGCCGCCGCCCCCTAAAAAAGTATAGTTGGGAATAATGTTTAAATTTATGAGCCGATTAGCCTTTCCGAGTACAATTCCTTGTTTAGTTGTAATGCAAATATTGAGCGATATTTAAATTTAGTTGTGCTATTTGTTATGGTTTAAACTTTCATGAAACAGCCTGCCTAATTGAACGCGCAGCTAGTGTTGCTCACAAATTAATAATCAAACGTAAAAAGTTTAATCCTCGTAGGGTTAAAATATTTCTATATGTGCATAAAAAGAGTCTTCAGGCTGATGGGTTCTGGATGTAAATAGGGATGAATATTATCAAAATCTGCTTGTGAAGCATTATTCAGGAACGTTGTACAAAAAATTTTCATTGACAAAAAACTTACAGAAATTTTCAAAACTTTCGTAATAATATTGCCAGGAAATAGTCACTGGCCATTCATCGCCAAAATACATAACTTCGTATGGATTAATTTCCAGCATGTTAAGTAGTCTCAAATAGTGATACGCAATGTTAGTCATTTGAAGTGGCCACTCTGAATTGTCATCATGTCGAAGAAATTCGTTCTTTGTCAAGTTATTGCGGTTGAAGAATTCTTCAAGCGCTATTGAATTCACTGGGGTTGCCTTGTGATCAGGGTTTGCGCGCCTACTTAATTCTACACCAAGTCGAATGAAAAAGCATAGTGCAGCAGGTGGTAGAGTGAAAGATTCGTTTATATTGAATGCAAACTTAGTTTCAACGTTTTCTGCGCGATATCGTTCAATTATATCCAGGCAAAAACTCGCAGTGTATACACCTCCAGCTGCATAGATTAAAAACCAGAAGAGATTTTTTGTAAATCTTTTAAAAGTTAAATTACAGCCGCAAACGCTACTTTGCTTGAAAGGAAAAACACTTGCGATTTTCTTGAAAATATCAAAATTTTTAATATTTGCGATTTTCTTGAAAATATCAAGATTTTTAATTTTAGCCGTTATTTTCGTTATGTTTTCTTGGCATGATTGCGAAAAGAATAATAAACTGAACCAATTATAGAGCAGTTCGATAAAAAAGATAAAGTCAATTCCCAGCCAAAGACCTAGAGCCCCGCCGATCGCTCCAATAAATTCTGAAAATTTCCATTTGAACTTTTCTTCATAAGTTAGGTAATTGAAATCACTGATGGATATGATGAACGTATTATTCCTGTCCTGTACCATCATACTATCAGTAAATTGCTGTTGTTGATTGCGCATAATCGGTTCACTAACTGACAACTTTAGTCGTGTACAACTGTCTAAGCACCTGTTTCGACATTCCTTGTCTTCATTGCCTGAGAAGTTGAAACACCTTTCATAATCGAAAAATGTGCACATCTTTTCGTCAATTTTCGTCCCATACAGTGTCATTGGCGAGCAGCCACATAATTTTATTATTTGCTCTCGTCGACAGTTGATTTCACATTCTTGTTTCGTCGTCTGCTCAGAGCATTTTTGCTCGCCATTTTGGAACGGTAGCTGGTGGAAGATAAGCTAAATAGCATGAAATACAGTGGCATGTCAGAAATATTCCGTTATGAGTGTGAAAAAGAGTGAGGAACAGAGCAACGCACGGGGGCTAGTTTTATAAAACAAATGTTAACTGTGTTTACATCAGAGCGCTCATTGATCACCGCGCGCAACTGAGCAACTGATCAATAACTACTCTGATGTAAGTACATTTAGGTGTAAAACATTTCATGTTTTTTTATGAAACTAGCCCCTGAGGATGGTGTTGTTGGGCGTCACTACGAGCTTTCCCGCGTTACGGAGGGCACTGAAGATAATTTCTAACTCTGTCTCTGACTTTCGAATCTATTGTAATAAATTTTGATTTTGACCTTACTTTACAATGTCTTAAAATGAACTTATGATTGACCCTGAAGATTGATTGATCAGCGATTACAAAATTCTGATCTGACTCTAGGTCAGAAATTAAAGTTAGTAAGATATCATAAATATGTGACCTTGATAAAAACAGTGATCCTCTATTCCTCAGAATAGACCAAGACCACGTCGCTATAACTGTATCAGTTTGATTTCAAAGAAAACATGGAAACAGGGAGTTGGAAGGGCACACGCCATTCATACTAACAGTTATTTCTTGAATGAACAATTACCCGTATAGCCACAGTTTGTCCTATCATTGTAACCAAGTCAGTGGCATATATATCGTCTCCGATCGTAAGAAATGTCGAATCGGGAGGTACTAAACCCCCACCAAAGTCAATAGTAAATGGACTTGAAGCATTGTTCAGTGGAATAAAAGCCATGTACATATTTCGTCCATTAAAGATAATTTCGTTTGAAAACTGATAAGTTCTGCTGTTGGTTGAAAAGCAAATCTCCTTACGGTCCCAGTATGACAGCTGCTCACTTCTTACAATTGCAAATTCAGAAGAATCAATTCCTTCAGAATAAGTGTTAATTGAGAAAAACGGTTCACCGGTGCTCTGAAATCCCGTTACCTGTTAAAACGTTCATATTCTAATGACAAAAATTTATCTAAATGCGACTTTTACAAATAAACACTGGCAAGTTTTATAATATGTTAGTAAAAGCTAATTCAGTGTAGTCATTTTTTGCCTTGATATAGACATCTCATATGACAATTGTTATCACATTCATTGAAGAGTCCCCAAGGGACTTTGTCCCGTTTCTGTGTGAGCATGTTTTTAGGGTAACGAATATTGTCAGCTAAATATCTAAGACGTTTTTTTCAGATATCGTAGATGAAATTTCATAGGCCATTGGATTGAGACCCAAGGAGCAAAGAAAACATTTCTGATATGAGCGGAGTACGATATAAAGCTCGGGCCTGAACGATTAAAATCTTATGGATCGGCGCAGTATCAGGCACGAAGCAAAAACGACTAGCTGAGAAGAGAAAGTCCAAGGATGTGCGGGAGCCTGTGCAAAAGCTTGAGACCAAGAAATTAATAGAACTGCGCGGTAATTCATCGAAATTCTCTAAAATCAGTGGAAACTTATTTCATAAACTGAAAGAGCCCACGACTTCTCCCACCTGTCTCTCTCTCCCTACTTTGTGCTATAGCAGTCTTGCTGCTGAAAGTACTCATTGTGACCCAAAAACAGTCCTGGTCTCATGACGCCTAGGTAAGAAAGGTCGAGAGTTAAATATGTCGAGGTCTGAATTATGGGGATGAAATATATCGAAGACATCAAATATCAAGTGAATATCTATAAAGAGGTTAGAACTG
>NIUQ01005282.1:0-11231 GCA_002796945.1 Plectus sambesii
ATTCTAATCACTTCGGCGCTCCCCTATGTCAACAATGTTCCGCACTTGGGCAACATTATCGGCTGCGTTCTCAGTGGCGACGTTTTCTCAAGGTACGATTAAGTAAAGTTCGCGTGACTACCCACTGACCGGTCATCAGCGCACAAGACGCTGAAAATAAAAACTAATGACAGGCACGGCACGATATCCCTCAGAGGTTGGGGTGTGGAAGTATGAGGGGGTGCACACTCTCTCAGGCATCCAGCCTGAACCCCTCTCCTGGTCTCGACCGATGCCAGCTTCTGTTTTTACACTACTTCACACTTGATCAGTTTGAACGAAGTCCTTAGAATCGATTTCGTGAGCAATACGTAGTAAATGTCTGTTTTCCTGGTAAGATTACCTAGTAGTGAAAAATTTCCTGGTAAAATATTATTAAAATACGCTACCCGCCACCATAATTATCGTTTTCGCCTGAATTTTTATTGGTCGTCAGACTATATTGCGAACTTTTACGATTACTTTGCTCGAGACCCAAAGTTTGAGCTTATCTGTAACCCAATGTTATGACAAACAAACGTTAAGTATCTCGTGTCTCTCTTACAAACCTGTAAAATGAGCGCCGCGATATTTTTGACATGAAAAAACTTTTCGTTCTTGATGCCACTTCACAAACAACGCGTAAATGTACAAAAAGCGGACTTTACTGTCACCTGATACATCGCGAAGGAAGATGATTCAATGGAATGAAACAGGAAAGAGCCAGTTTCGCAAAACCGTTGTAACAACAATTGTTGCAATTATGATTGCGGGAAGTTTTGTTATGAGATGGGCACGACAAACTTTTCAGCGCGTGTCGCAATCGACAAGTTACCGCACATTGAACAAGCGTCATTGCAATTGCTGTAATCGCAACCGTTTACATAATTGGTCAACGAGCACATCAGTCCCTTTAGCAAGTTACATCATCGGGAAATAATACGAGATTTTAGGTTCTGTCGATTGAAGAACTATCAGACAGTCTATATTTGTGGCACAGACGAGTATGGTACAGCGACGGAAACGAAAGCGATTGAAGAGGGAATGACACCCAAGCAAATATGCGACAAGTACTACGCCGTTCACAAATCCATCTATGAGTGGTTCAACATTAAATTCGATCATTTCGGCCGCACTACCACTGACGAGCAAACAGAGTATGTTTATGAAACTGATCGGCTGAGGTCTATCAACCAGCGATAACTTGCTGTCCCTCAAAAAATTTGCTCTTTTTGATTTCATTAGCGTACTTTGGGCGCGAAGCATCTGACCCTTTTGAGAATGGAACCAAATCCCTCTCCCCGTTAACTTTTCTGGTTTAGAGCTCAACTCTCTCGCGAAATTAATGAATGACATTTATCATTTATTTAAAAAAGTGTTTAGGATTACGCAGGATATATTTCGTCGTCTTTACGAGAAAGGTCACATTTCGACGAACACCGTCGACCAGCTGATGTGCCTTCAGTGTGAGCGGTGAGTTTCGATTAAGATGTTGTTAAGTGCTGTCTAATGAACATTGAGTCTCCTCTAGAGTTTCTGTTTTTTTGAGACTGTTTGGAGAGATGGAAAATCATGAAGGATGCCTCTCTGTCGCACTGAGATAAAATCAAAGATGCCGACAATAAGTGAGACGCCTGCAGCATTTCTAGAATAGGGGAACACGGAGAAGCGCTAAAGGGAGATGTAAAATGAGCCATAATCTTCAACACATCGTTATGAGTAGGGCTAAAGATGCCAACCGTAAAAAAGGCACCAGGGGGGATAAGTTCTACTTTTGCCACTGTATTCGTTCCGGCGCCTCTCCGCCATACTAGCCGTAAACATTTTAAGTAGTTCGCAAGTCTCTAATTGTACCACAGGGTGGATATCCTTCGAATAATTATATGATCAGCGCTATTTATACGGTATACTTTAAAATTAGTATACTAATCGCGAAATAGATAATCCCGATCACACAGCTAAAGGACTCCTCAAACTGACCGTGCTCTAATCATTTACGCCATGCTCTTCTATAAGAACGTTTATGGTGTAAGTAATTACTTCAGATTCCTGGCCGATCGTTTCGTCGAAGGCATCTGTCCGATAGAAAGCTGTCGTTACACAGATGCGCGTGGCGATCAGTGCGACAAATGCGGTCAGCTGATCAACGCCATCGACCTGATCGAGCCCCGTTGCAAACTCTGCGCTTCACGCCCCGTCATTCGCTCATCCGAGCACCTCTTCCTCGATCTCGATCGTTTGCAGGTATAAAAGAACCAATTGACGCGGCGCAGGGAGCCAGATTGAGGCTGAGATTGTAGAGGCGGGGATCGTCATGTGCATTGAACCTTGCAATTTTTCAAACAGTTCCACTACGTTTACTTGTTAATAGGACATAGGTATTCCCAAGGGGGTTAGAGCATGCTCGAACGCCCGTGTCTGCGCCGTATGTATGAATGAACAGATGAATGAAATCATCCCGAAACGTATTCGATACCCGTAGCTACTCTCCCGTAAACGCGAACGCCGAGTGTATACTGCGAATGAGAAAAGTGAGAGAAACTCCTTCCATCCTACAGTGATCAGAAAATTGAAAGTCTATGCTCCGTGCGCTAACTCTGCCCAAAAAGGATTTAGCATCCTCCCAAGTGTAGATTGGTGCATAATTTTGAGAGTTTATTATATTAACCTACTTCAGGGATCCGTCGAAGCGCACCTAGAGCGCGTTTGGGCCGATAGGCACAGCTGGTCAGCCAACTCGATTGCGATTGCCAAAAGTTGGCTGAAACAGGGCTTGACAAAGCGTTGCATTACTAGAGATTTGCAGTGGGGAACGCGAGTTCCGCTGGACGGCTTCGAGAAAAAGGTACTTTTATGTTCATTTTCGCCACATTCTAATTATGCGACTCTTATTCACAAGACTTCATTAGCAAACTAGAACATTCGTGTTCATAAAAAAGGAAAATTACAGCAAAACATGCTATCTGCGATTATACTTTTGAGGATCATTTTTTAACAAAGCGAATTTTTTGAGCTGCGTACTCATCTTCATCATAAAACAAAATATTCAGTTGTGTATCAGTCTTCGCGCACGCTATTATACTCTCCCATCTCTTTACATGCTATCAACGACGTTTACGACGCAAATTTTAATCTTATTTATTTAAGGTGTTCTACGTTTGGTTCGATGCCCCCATTGGCTACTTGTCAATCACGAAAACATACGCCGGCGAGCACTGGGACAAGTGGTGGAAAAATCCGGATAATGTTGGTTGATTTCGAATCTTTTGCTCACAAATTTACCTTTAAATTGTGTACTGTATTACTATTGCGACGAAACGAAACTCTCAGGTCATTCAATGTAATCACGAAATCTCAGTTCAGCATACTTTTACCACTACACAACTTCTCCCTCCGCTCTTTCCAGAGAGATCTCTTTAAAGTAAACAATGATTGGAACTCAATATATCTTTAGCCTAAGCTCACCAGTTTCTGATCTGTCAAATAACTTTAGTTAGAGGAATTAGGGAAGTAAGAACCCGAGGGCTGAACAATACAGTAAGAGCCCGGTTTACCATTGGCGCGTCGGGGATCCGAAAACTCGCAACACTCGATGTTTCTGTCTTCAAGTATAGCTTTCTTCGTCCTAAAATCTCTAATGCTCCTATGTCGCAAGCTTCTAGTCGGTTACGGATGCAGTGGGTGCTGTTCATTTCAATTACCCCAAAACATTACCTCATCTCTCTGAACCTCCCTCTCGTCAGCGGTCAAAGGCTACCGTAATCATTGTAAAGATTAAGTAATGTTTGAGTCAATCGGCGCGAATCACATACACTTTAAATTATCGCGGAAATAAAACAATATGCATTAAGTACGCTTTTAGGTGGAATGTTACAATTTTGTTGGCAAGGACAACGTTGCTTTCCATGCAGTCATGTTTCCGGCGTCCCAAGTCGGTGCAGATGACAATTACACAATCGTCCGTCACCTGTGCGCAACCGAATACTTGAACTACGAGAATGCGAAATTCAGCAAATCACGCGGCACCGGGGTTTTCGGAGATGACGCACGAAAAACGGGCATTCCGGCCGACGTATGGCGGTTCTACCTGCTTTACATACGTCCTGAAACTCAGGCAAGTTTTTATGAAATAATGAAATCATCTCATAGTGCTTTGATGAGCAAAGTTTAAAGAGTGGATTAATAGTTTCTCTTAACGTTAAACTTTCTTAACAGTCAATCACACCTTCGTAGGGTATAAAGAGCAAGATTATCACATGAAAATTACAAAATTACCAACCTTGATCATAAGATATAGAGAAATCAGCTACCTTTCAATTATTGAAAATTAATCAAAACTAATTCTGCTACAAGCTTTTGTTCGAAATACTTTTGAATTATCTTAACTAATTTAATCTGTTTAGGACACCCAGTTTTGTTGGACAGATTTTGCACTGAAAGTGAACACAGAGCTGCTAAACAATCTTGGTAACCTTGTGCATCGGTCACTCAATTTTCTCGCCACCAATTTCGATCATCGTATCCCTGAGATGAACCTGAATGAGGCCGACATCGACTTTCTCGTCGAGGCCAATCATCTTATCGCCGAATACGGTAGTCTGCTAGATTCTGTCCATCTCCGCGACGGTCTCAGCTCCATCCTTCGTCTGGCAAGACTGGGCAATCAGTATATTCAATCGAACAAGCCTTGGGCGCTGCTTAACGAATCAGCTGAACTTCGGTAAGCAATACTCTAGAAGAAGTACAAATCGATCAATAATTATATGTAGCTAATTCACAGATCAAGTTAATCGGTTCTGCTGTCACTCATTTGTACGTGGCTCAATTAGTACTTGGTTTGTCTTAATAATTCGGTGCGATTCAAAGTTCGTCGGTCCTGACGGCGGTTTTTGCAACTGAGGAAGCAATCGAAGCATGCTGGAAGCGTAGCTAAGCGCAAAATTACATCCACTCTCTGAAAATGGAGACTTTGCCGTGGTGAAACCCTTATCAAGTTTTGAATTGCTGGATTGACGTGGATCCTAAATGCAGAGGCTGAATTTCTTACAATTTGTACATCAACTTAGACTTTAAATTATCTATAAAATGTTTTTCCCATTTGAAATATTCTCTTGCTTCCACCAATATTACCGTACTTTTCTGTATCAGTTAATCGCGGAGAGACAAATGTCCTTTTTTCAAATTTGTAATGTTTTTCAGAGAGCGGGCTGGCACAGTCAGTGGCGTAGCAGTCAACTTTATTGCCAATCTGTCGATTTTGCTTCATCCTTACATGCCAGAAACGAGCGCANCTTTATTGCCAATCTGTCGATTTTGCTTCATCCTTACATGCCAGAAACGAGCGCAGAAATTCAGCGGCAGTGCGGCATCCAACCCGAATCAGTCAACACATATACGGAATTCATGAAATGCCTGTTGCCTACTGGACATTTGATTGGCGAGGTGAGCCCCACTTATTAACAATCTTCAGTTTGCAGAGTAAGATACACTATTTTCCCTTTAAATAGAACACTTTTCAAATTGAAGGCAACCCATATTACAGCTTAAAAGGTCTAAATGTTCAGGATCACATCACAAAATAATTGAGACCATTGAATAAGAAAAAAATTGTTTCGTTTCCTTTCGTGTTCCACGTCTCCCGATTAGAATTAAATTGCATTATAATTATACAAATAATATAAACTATGCGCTGAATTTTATTAAAAAATGTCCGGTTTTTAAGGGAAAATTGTACAATCAGTTGATAAATTGCTCTCAAGCTAGTTGGCCATTCAGCCGTGCTTAATTTATGCAATCTCTTTCTTAAGCGGACTGTTTCACTAAATGATATACGCCTTAGTAGGCAAGTAGAGCGTCAAAGTATAAATAAAGTTAACCACTGGCGTACTCAATCGAATATGAAAAAAAGCTTACTTTACAGCCGAAGCCGTTATTCAAGAAAATGGAAAGCAGCAGAGTTGAAGAACTTAGGTTGCAATTCAATGGTGCAACGAAGAAAGGTAACGAAGACTGATAAAGCGGCCAAAGGAAACAATTCTTTCTCTGTTACATAACTCATTAGCTGCTATATTTATAGCTGAATACTTTTTTTCGTTAGCAATGCAGACTCAGGTGTAGTCACTTATCACAATTCTAAGCAAATAATTCATTATGTAAGTTCATTTTCATATGGAATAATTTTCTTGCGTTCCATTACTAATGTATTTCGTCAAAATGGCCTCAATTGTCACTCATTAGTCTGCATTGGTAATAAATACGGAAAAATTATTTGGGGCTAATTTCAAGGAGCCTAATTTGCGGCAGACTAATCGCTTTCCAATCGATCTTTGCATGTAATTAACGCAGCAATAGCTGTATTGAGCATATATTCAAGCATGTACTCAGTTTATGCATATATTCAAGAAGTGATTGATAGTGATAAACATTTCTCATTAATTGGCTCGTCCTTCGCAATGTGTGCTGTGCTATTTTTTAAGTAGTACGATGTCTGCTTGTACTTTTTTTTAAAAATCTTCAGGCATATGATTATGACCACATTTTGCTCAGTGTTCATGCGGGTGAATGAACATGAAAATGTTTTCTGATTTGATTACAGCTAATGCTTTATTCAATCGCCTCCTGCAGATTACTCAAATTTTTGTCGCCTCCAGTTTTATCATACTTTCAAATTTTAATTAGGTAGCGGCAGCACTTTGCGATTCGAAACAAATCCTGTACACTGCGTGCAAAACATTAGCGTCTCTGACAGCTGCGTAGCAGCAGTAGATCTGTCTACTTATTGCCTAAATTCGTTGAGGAGCGTCAGATAAAGGTTGATGCGGGTATAGCGATACGCTTTTTTCAAATTGATGAGTAGGTTTTTATCAAAACGGTTAAAACCACACAATCAAAGGGTACGAAAAGATTTTGACGGGACATCTGACACGTGAAGCGCTTCGTATTCAAGCGCAAGAGTATGCTGATTAATTTTCTGAACTCTGTTGCGTCTGCAAAGGCCTATATCTTAAATTTTTCTTAATCACAAAGTTCACAATCACTCGTTTGCGAGACGTTTCTACTCAACCTTCTGGACAACGTGCACCAGCGAAGGAACAGTATTATGATTAGATATCTATTATTTATTTTCAAGTCTTTCTTTCTGTCTTTCTGTATTTTTCTTTTGTCGTTTTATTTGTAATTCTTTTAGTTACAAAATCTCAATAGAATAATGAAAACGCGATTAATCAGCAATGATAAATCACTACTAAATCAAAATGCTTGCAAGAATATGACGTAATATTAGAAAATAATAACATCATTCAGTTCCTTGACTGTAAAAGGGCATGATATGACTTCGATTAGTGAAAAAAATTATTTTTACGGGCATGAACCAAGTTGTAGACACATGAGAGTGATGTTGGGAGGTTTCAAGTCATCGGGATGCATAGCCATCCAAAAGTAAATGTCTTCCAAATGGCTTTCTGCGTACGCGATGCAGAGCGCTCGCAGGCTACTAATGTTCCATTCGTCACAACTCTCAATCAGTGCTGCCTCCAACTCAGGCTGAAAATAAACCGTTTTTAAAACATATCTTCCACATTTGAATAAAAGCTACCTACAAAAGTCAAATCTTCTATCTTGTCGATATGGGTGCCCATAAACGTGCAAATTTGGCACTCGATGGAGTCGTTCTCAAGTGCGCGGCTTTGAGTGAGCGCAACAAAAGAGATGGCAAGTATCACGGCTGTCTTTAGTACAGTAGTCATGGCTGTGAAACACGTTGGGCGGTTCTGTTTTAAGTTGGTACAAGCCTGTGTTATGACGACTGGCTCTGCACTGTGTTCTCTTCTCATCTTATGCAGCCAATTTTCGAAACAGGTGTTGCTATTCACACAGTTTGAATCATCACTGAGCTTGTTAATTTTTGGCCTTTGATAACTTCTTTAATCAAAGATCAAATGCAAAATAACCACTATAGCTTAACAATCCACGTCATAACCTGTTGATGCAAAAATTCAAATGTAACTGGTAACTTTCGTGAATACGCATATCTTTGTTGCGTTTTGTTTAATCGTGCGACACTAAATTGCTTGTTGCATGTAACTTTGCAAAACAATTACAAATACTAGGTTCATAGGTGAAGACTCAGAGGGTGCAGCCAGGATGACGTGATCGGTGTTTGCTTCACACGTGCATACTTGATAAAGACTTACGCTATGTGACGAAGAGTTAATCATCTGTGCAATGTGGTTACATGCATATGCATCATCAGAGGTTACAGTCAGAACAATTAGTCACTCGAATTTTTTCACTCCCCATCATTGATAGTTATTTGAATCACTAGTTGCGGATGTGTCCAATCAGTGTTGAATCAGAATTAGACATGCCCCAGCAATTTTCTGCAAAGTAATGATAACGCTGACACTCTTTAGTAGGCTGCTAGTGAAGGATTAATTCAGAGCGAAACGTTTTCGTAGTGAAACCGAAATATGATCTGTTAATGAGCTTTGTTTAAAATATTACTGATTCGTGCGAAACAATATGATTTCCGCATTCACTGGATAACCGCAACTCCTGTGACAATCTTATATCGCATTTCTTTTTGACAAGCTTTAATGGCATCTTTAGGTTTTAACTCATTCTGCTTGTCTTTAACTATGCGGTTGACGATAACTGTAATTGTAGTATTCTCAGCATTATTAGGTGTTGGGGGGATGTTGCTGGAGTCCAACGACATGTGCTTATTCAGCTAAGTCCTAACAATACAACAATGCATGCTTGTGGAAGTGGCACCGTCCTTCGGAATGAGAACATAAAATCAGACAGCCAATCAAAATTACTTCCTATCGATTACTGAAAGCGAATTATGCGACGCCATAACCATGCCTCCAAGAAGCGGACTACGCGCACGAAGAGGTTAAACAATTCACAATGAGAACCAGATAAATTCTCAGCTGTCACTCAGACGACGACTGTTCAAAGAATTCTGGTCGATGAATTCAGTCATTTTATTTCAACTCTTTTCCTTTGTTATCACGAAGGCGGGTTTAACGAGAAACAATTTCAATAACGCAGCACATAAGCAAATCATTCCCGACCCTCAATCGAATGTATGCTGTTTTGAAAATTCGTAAATCAACAAAGCACCGGAAACATGGACATTCAGACTTCGGACGACGCCCACTTGAGGGATTTCCACTGTAAAGTCGACGTTTCTGATCAAATCAACAGGAACACCTTCCTTTTCGTGCCTAAAA
Organism: Plectus sambesii; assembly: GCA_002796945.1. Lineage (NCBI taxonomy): Eukaryota > Metazoa > Nematoda > Chromadorea > Plectida > Plectidae > Plectus > Plectus sambesii. The sequence goes on from NIUQ01005282.1 coordinate 9,255, forward strand.
CAAAAAATAAAAAAAGTTTTGTTGATTCTTTTATGTATTCCATATTTAGCCGGATCTATATTTCACTAAAGCGAAATCACTGAACTCTGAGCTTTAGTGATATGGAACACCAGGTTGTGGGAACACTTGCGCAACTCCCTTGATAGAAGTGAGAGAAAATCTAACGTACCCGAGCAGAATAACTGTCTTGGCGGGAAAATTGAACCGATCTAATCGATGACTGTCGGTCGTTTGTTCGGCCGCAACGATAGTGTAGCCGTCTTGGCGGCATCTTTCGAGGAAATTGGATATATCCTGCGGTTTTACCTAAAAGATTTCAATCGAATAAAACCTACTCATAATGACCGAGATAATCGTTTCAGGACGTACAAGCTGCAAAAGTCGTTCAAAAAACAACGTTCATATTGCCAATCGCTGTTGCTTTAGCGCGAAAAAATTTATATATTCTAAAAAGGTCTAAAAAGACATCTTAACTGGATTGCCGATCAACATCAAGCTTTTTTCACATAGATGAAGCAGTTCTAGATCCTGATGTACAGATGCAAAAGGAACCATAAGCTTATTTTACTGAAATTAACAAGGCAAAACCTTGCTTCCAGTTAGTTACCTCTTCGAGTTGGATCCAATTCTGCGCCGTCATACTCAGTCCTTTGAAGCTCATATTATCGACAACGTTCATATCATCAATCACCATCGTTTTGGCGCCAAAAATTTCGCAAGTCCGGCAAAGACCTGAAAGATTGTTTAGTTAAAGCGAAAATCCTAAACTGCAGCCTTATAGATATACTTCAATGCGTAGACTCCGAACATTGCCTTTATGTTTCTACACTCCTATGTTTCGATTTTTTACTGTACTTCCAGTTCTTCCGCAGGTATAAAGGGTAGGTGCCGGTACTGTTGGGGCTCAACGGGTTATTCAGAGGTCAACGTTCTAGCGATTCACTAATGCAAGAGGGCGGGCTTAACGCAACTACTCGGCGAGAAAACAGTTAACAAAGTGGCTGATTAAATGAAGCAGCTTCACATAGAAATTGCTGCTACTTTATCAGTCGTAGACTATGCCATTCATTCGACCAAGCATTTAAAACACAACTGCTTAGATTAAAGCATTGCTGTCATTAAACTATAGTAAACTGGATCGCAGATATAAGTATAAAATACGATAATAAACGCCTTTCATTATACCTCCAAGATTCGCCGGTTTGTCGATAAGCGAGGCGACGACGATCAATGAAGAGCTTGTTCTCTTCGGTCGGTCATTGAACTCGCTCAAGAGCGTGTCGATTTTGCGCTGAACGTGGGACGCCNCGATAAGCGAGGCGACGACGATCAATGAAGAGCTTGTTCTCTTCGGTCGGTCATTGAACTCGCTCAAGAGCGTGTCGATTTTGCGCTGAACGTGGGACGACATATCCTGATCGGCAGGGTCGCCTGGATGTCCGACCGCCGTCGACATGTCCCGCGACGACGACGCCGCACCGTACGCTTCAAACGCAAATATTGCATCGTCATTAATCATAATTCGTCACTCTTAAATATATTGTTAAAATACTTTTATTGGGCTTAATACTGTAAGGCGACAAATTATTGGGTGGTACTAAATTTGGGTCAATTGGGTGGTCCGGCCGACCACCCAAATTAAATACCACCCAATACAGTCAAGTCATCAATGTCATTCAGTACTGGCTGAGTCAGACCGGTCAATCACCCAAATTAAGTACCACCCGATAGGTCGAACAGGGCCGACCACCCAAATTAAGTACCACCCAATATTTCTACACTTACAGTATTAAAATTGTTTAAAATTAGTTAAATATATAAATATTTATTATTACAAAAAATAGAAAACTTTTAAGCATACGGTTAAATACTGAAATCGGCTTTATTGAGAGGCAAATAACAAAGCTTACCATTGCTGTAAACGAGCGAGGGAGCAGTTGCGAGCGATTTATCCTGATTCTCAAGGCGAAATCCACT
>NIUQ01005284.1:0-11239 GCA_002796945.1 Plectus sambesii
TTTAACTTAAATTTCCTTATTTTAATCATAAAAATCTGATAACAATAACTCATTTAATAAGCTTTCTACGGAACGTCACAATTTTGCACTTTCGCGCGTTTCCCGCGCATTTTTAACCGCACGCCGACCAAATTGGGCGGGAAAAAGTGATAAACGCGCGAAAGTGCAAAATTGTGACTTTCCGTAGAAAGCTTATTAAATGAGTTATTGTTATCAGATTTTTATGATTAAAATAAGGAAATTTAAGTTAAAAAGAGCTCTACAAGATGCAACCAGCCGCATTGAATTTGGTTGCGTATTACCAGAGTTATTTGTCGTCGAAAATGCTCCATTCTGAACGTGAAGAGTGACCTGCCGATCCGACATCATAAAATGGCGAAATATGGACCAATTTTAAAAATTAAAATGAGAAAATCTAGGTTAGAAGTTCCTCTTTCTAACAAAAAAAACCGCACTCAAATTGGTTGCGTTTTAACCGAATTATATGCATTCGAACTGTGTAAAAAAAACGCAATTACTTATTAGCCAACCTAATATTAACACATTGATACTCAGCTAGGAATTGCACTGTCGTGTGACGGGTAGATCGCTCGATTTATCCTCACGTCCCAGAGAAACGACAGTCTTTGCCGGGCGTTTTAAATAATCATATTTTGCCGGCCAATTACAGTAACTACAGGGTGTGGCAAAAGTTCTTGCCAAGACTTTGATGAAAAACACTAAATATAATGCAGTTTTTTGCATATTCTAGAGTTTTATTTAACTTAGATTTGCTCTTTTTAATCCTTATAATAAGTCTTTTTTAGGCATTCCATGTCAACTCTGAAAAAGCGAGATTTTGCACATTTAACTAGCTAAGATAATAGCAATTAAAACATGCAAGCTAATCATAGGATATCCTGTAGTTTATTAAAAATTCACACCCTTATCTCTTACATTTTTGGTTGGTCAGCCTTCTCATTCCAGTTCTTGCACTTCACGCACAACGAACCATCAGTTTTTCTTTGGCCGCTCGCGATCGGGCTAGTCCTTAACACCAGCAAACGGTAGTGCCTCTGAGGTTCGTTTCTCTCGTCGATATAAAAATGTTGCATATCAATATCAGTATAGGAAGTGTTTCCACTTCCGAAGGTATAGGCCTTGATTCCTAATGTTTCGAGACTACAAACAAATTGCCAGTTGGCGTTCCAACGTTCCTCAAAACGACTTCTCAGGCGGTCCAAGGGACATGGACCATACTTCTTCCATTCTTCTTCAACCATCAGTGCCTTCTCAGTTTTTTTGGCTTTGTGATAAAGTGCATAATCACCCCAGTAATTAACGGTCCATTCGCTGCTTTCATATCTATTTCGCCTGCAAATAAGCATAGTAATATGCGAATTGTTTTGATCGTTCGTTTTAAAGTTTGGAAGTTAAAATTGTGGGACTATAATGTAGAGGTAAGAAATGCTGAGCGTATTTTTGTTGGGAAGTGAACAGAATTCGATTATAGTTTATTATCCCTTTTAACATTATCAGGTTCACTGATTAATTGTTAATTGCTCTGCTATATAGAAGTTCGCAAGGCATCCTGCTCACAATTCCAATCAAGACTCATCTTATCATTGAAAAAGTTTACGAATCCAGTTATTCATGGTATGTAAAAACCTGACGTCAGACTTTGGAGTACGTTATCAGTATGTGTTATGAAATCTCTTTTGTTTCATGATATTCTTTGGCTGAGGACGTTGACAGTAGTGAATGGTCTCAACACGACAAATCGCAAGGTCTAAGATCCGGCTAAAGTATAGTGCAAATTGTAATGCTGCATCTGAGTGTTCAGAAGAGTGCTCACTCGACACCATTGATCGCTTTTAAGGCGTGTCACTAAGCCCAATTTGACAAGTGTTGCCAGTTTGCATCAAATTGCAAAATCAAAGGATCCATGCCATTTTTCCAGTTTGCTGGTTTTTCAAATCTCTTTTGTTTAACAGCGCGGTCGGTGTCCCCTATAGGACGAACACAAAATCCTCGCATATAACTTCTTGGACAGAAATCAACAAGCCCTCAAAGAGTCTCCCATAATATACGGCAAAATAGAGCACATTTTCAAATGCCGTTTGGGTTCCACAAGGAAATTGTGTCCGAAACTTTGCCTACTTCAGCTCCGCCCAGGAGATGTCTCCGACCCAAGTTTCGCTCATGAGTGTAAACACTGTGAGTCTTGTTTTTCTGGAACATTCTGTATTTTGTGGATGCCAGTTTAAAAATAACTCACAGTTCCGTCCTGTTGGAAGAGTTTTTTTCAGTCTCACAATCAGCCTTTCCTTGATGAACGATTCGGGAGCATTTATCAGCCGTGTCTTCTGTCGCTTGACATACCGAGTGAAAAGTGAAAAGTACCATACAACATTCAACCAGGCGCAGCATGATATACTTCTTCCGTGAGCAGCAGAAAGTTCGCAGCAGTTTGCAGACTTGGACTGCCCGGCTTCTTAATTGCAGACTGCGCGAAAAGACCGGACAAGGTCATATAAATAAGGTGCACCCTTCGTACATTCACCCCGACCGTGGCACTGACCTCACTAGGGTCAACGACCGTACAGTAGGGATTCAGGGGGATCGCAACAGGTCAGTGGAGATTAGATCGAGTTTATAGTCACTGCGTATCAATCACTTCAGTGTAAGAAGTGTCCCATTTGGTTGTGGTGGGGTAAATATGAGGCACAGAACGGCAAATAATTCCCGATTTTTGGATTTGTACAACTTTGCATCGATCAAACGGATTTCGGTATGGTTTGGTACATTATAATCCTCGTGCTCGTAGATTTTGTTGGCCTAAAATTAATGAATAACAGTGTAGACGGTACATCTAAAGCAAAAAGACTTCCAAAATGGTTTATTGGGGACTGCTTCTAACTTTTAACGGCATAAAAGCAGAATTTTTAAAAATTGTCTCCTAAAATAAAGACATTCAAGGAAGTTTTGGGCCATTAAGTATTTGCCACAAAAGTCTCCAATAGCAGGGAATAGAAGAAATCGCGATTTATCAAAATCCGTTCAGTATATGCAAAGTTAATCAAACTCAAAAATCAGGGGATTCTTTGGCCCACCTGGTATAGACTATTGTATATAAGACTTTATGAGAGAAGCTATAGATCCATAAATGTGCAGCACAAAACAATCGAATTATCCGCCAGCGCCACCATGATTTCTCAAAGCGTCTTTCCACTTGTCGTTTCACCGTTACAGCGCAACTACTGTTTGCTTCTTTGTTGTGGAGCTTGTAATAAGTGTGTGTGGTAATGCGTCAGACATTAAAGCTCATTCCCACCCACCGTGCCTGTTTTCTGCAAAGTTGGGGCTGTTTACTCCTTAAAATGAAGTGTTGCCATATTTTCAAAGGGCACTGTAAAAGCAGAGTACTTGATCACTGTTTCCTCTTTTTGATCACCAACATTTTTTATTCCGACAACAAATCCACACAAATCATACTAACAAAGTTCAAAGACAAACACGTGTATGTATGAGGTCTGAATATTCCCTGCATGAAGACATTGATAAAAAAACGGTAAACAACGATAAGCATATGTCAGAAAGTTCATCATTAGAACAAGGAAAATACTGATTGTTCTTTGGATAAAAGCAATCATTCTGCTTTAGAAGCAGTAAGAAAAGGTTGACAGGATAGTTGGCAAAAATTTATGAATGAGAATGATACAGCAAATGATTATTGTTAGTGGTTGCGCTAGTGATCGTGCTAGTGGATCGTAACAAAATATTATATTCATCATCATATCCATTACAATTACAGCAAGAGCTATAAATATACCTAATACATACCATACATATTTTTCCCCAAAATTATCAAACGAAGTTGCCTTTCCCATGAGCTTTACGCTTCGTTCGTGTATATATTCGCATCGAACTGAAAGCAAGTAAGCTTTCACACTTATAACTAAGAAATTAACAGACTAGATCGACAAAGATTATTTTGCAGAGTTAACGTCACCAGTATGTTACTGGCCATTTCAGTTTTCTCTACAGTAAAAGATCCAACCATTGCCCAGTCATTTTAACAAACGTTACAATGTCCTAATAATCATGAATGTTAGTAATTTATGGCTGTTCAATTGCAGACTATGCGCAGTGTTACATGACGCGCAGGATTATAAGATCAAGGATGTCAACGCATTGTACAAAACCGAAAATTTGGTCTGTGGACCTGCTTGTCCATCGCTTGATATATTATGAACGCTGCTTTATGATCGGCGTCTGGTTGATGCTAGGAGCCTACCTTAGTTTACAGCCTAATAGGTAAATGTTAGAACGGTCAGCGTTCCAGTTAAATAGTGGTATCAGACCGTTACTGTTTCTAATCTCATTTTACATTTATCTTCCCTACTTACCGTAAAACTGTAAACGGAAAGGCGCCTGGCTTCGATAGTGAAACTGAATACTGCAGTATTAGCAACAATATCCATTGATGGATCTTTAAAAGTCTTTAAAGAACAACCAAAGTTTCACCTCTGTATACCTTCACTATTGATAATAAATTTCTAAATCATGGCGCGCTTTCCCGCACCTACTGCCGCGCTCCACTTAAGGTATCATCTGATATACTCAGGTTCAGGATGTAAATAATCCAAATTTTACATAACAGTGCTCTGAACGCTTACCGGCTGCAGGGAACAACTCGACAATACAACTGGTCAAAGACTGGTTGGTGTTGAGCAGAGTGGGATCAAGTACCGTAGTATTCTTCGCATCATATGAGCAACCTCGCGGCACTATCAGCTTGTAGTCGTGATTTACGAGCAAAGCCACAGCAATAATCTAGAATAGTATAAATCAACTTACTAAAAATTCAATTTTCTATAAATTAATTGAATGAGTATTTTGTAGTAATTAAGAAAAGTAACATGGATAGATTAGGATCGCAACAGCACGAGCGTAACTTTGAGTTCTGATTTTCAGGACTGCAAAACCATTGAATATGTCCCAAAAAGAGCAAAGAAGTGGACATAAGTGTGAGTACCAATGCAGTCAAATTCGTTTCTACCGTTCAAAATTTCAGTCCCAAAGCGTAGTTTCCCATACAAACAAGCTCAATTATAGCGGTATTTCACTTATATTCGTCAAAACATGCCTGTCCTCCGGTGACCGGTATGAACGAATTCCATTGTATTAATAAATTCACTTACCAGGAAAATAGGGTATGGAAGTACCAGTACCATTTTTGCTGCAAACTGCACGTAGCTTCTAATGCCTCTTAGGATCAATTGTCCAAATAGGTTGAGAAAAAAAAACAGCGGTAGCAACCACATGGATTCCTGGAATAGTTTTAAAAATGTTAAACTATAGTCGCAGATTAACCAAATTTATTTCTAATATTAAAACTGATCACAGTAGAGTTTTAAAAAAGTGCAACGATTTCAATAGAAAAAACACAAGGTGCAAATATTGATTGCTCTTGTCTAGATATGCTAGTTTCTAACATAAGTTCCGATTTTTATGCTACAGAAAATTTCAAATCAAAAAATCCTAATGAACTTTATTCTTAGCCGAAGCCTCAACTCATTGATTTACTTTCATGTCAACTGACATCCGAATCAAGCGCTTACCGTCATTAAAATATCTTGCAGAGATAAAGGTTCATGAATCACTTCTACGCGCGAAAGCGTCGTCCAGATAGCGGTCATTATGAACAATTGAGGTCTCAATAACATGGTCTGAAATCAGACAAATTGTAATCTTCGAACCTTATCTTTGAACGATAATCACTACTTTGAGAGCTGCATCTTGTTTTAGAGAGACAAATTCAATTATGCCTGTTTTATTTACAGTATTTAACCTATTTTTGAGAGAAAAAGAGGAACAAAATTTCATAGAGGAGAATTCTACTTCATAATCCATGCTGAAGCCCAACTGTGACTCGATTAGCATCAATAAATAGATACTGATAAATGCTGAAAGGACTTCCATCAATTAGGCACGAGTTGCAGGCGGCCGGTACACTTCTATGATAAAAACGCTTATACGCTTTCATTTAATATGAAAACAGTGAGGACGAACCGGGCTATACACTATCAGGAACAAGCCCATCCATCGAATAACTGCACACAAACACATTTCGCTTATTTGTCCGACAATGTGTTCCATCTTTGTTTTAACAACCAGCGCCTCAGCGACGCCCATTTCCATTGCAATAGAGCAAGCTACGCGGGTAGGCATCGACACAACACCGTACAGCACCAAAGCGTACAGCAAATTGAGTGACCCTTCCTCCCATCTCCCTCCCTCCGCCGAGGTCAAGGGAATGGATTTTGTCAGATGACGCGGGTCAGCGGATGTTTGGCCCCAATGAATGACCACTAAACGGCGGTAATTTTGAATGCAATGGACATTATGCATCCTTTTATCTTTGGTTCCAGTTTGTTATGTCCAATATTAACGTTGATTTCCATAGTGCATGCTGTCAGTTGATGATCCATCACACCAATGAGAGGAGCTGTGGTAAACACTAGCGTCACTCTGCCAATCTGTCGCAGAAGATAATGTGAATAAAAGATGCAGCTATTTGCTTTTAATTCGGAGTGACCAAAAGCGGCACCCCTTTTAAAAGACATAAACCTTTGGAGATGCGAATTCTGAGCAACTTATTAACGGATCCTATAAAACCTCGATTTTTGTGTCAAACACAAGGCATCATGCGAATTTCGTCAAATCAGGCTCTTAAATGACTATCACTATTGGCTTTATTCTATTTTGCAAGTCTATTTGCTTTATAGAATTTATGTCCTAAAAGGATAGTACTTGTTCTGTGTTTTCTTCGTTTCGTCACAAACAATATTTATTCACAAAAACCATACCACACAAATTATATTTACACCGAACAATGACGAAAGCTTGTTTCTCTGAGGTCAGAGATTTCCCTGTATGAATACAGCGATTATAAAACGATAAACAATTGAATACGACAAAGAGCTCCTCATTGGATTAGTCCAACAGTACTGTATTAGTAGCAGTTATTACATGTCAAAAGCAGTGTGAAATAGTTGGCAGAATAGCGGGCCAAAAGATAGGGCATAGAATGATGATAAAAACGTTCCTTCTAAATGGCCTGATGAAGACTACAAAGCATGAATATACTACCAACGAATCCTCAGCAGGGACTGCAGCGCCCCACAATCAGCATTTACGCGAGATTTCATTTATTCGATTGTCACGTATCAAAAGCATTTCAAGACAGTAAAGCTAACATGGTTTTTATTACAAGTCGGCAACGAAACATAGATCGTTGAAACTTAACGAAGTTTGAAGCGAACATGTTGCCGAGCCGCATTTGAATTCGACACAAACGCTTCTGGGCTCCGCAACGCATGCCTGGGTTGATGTAAACTTTGGCAGCCAAATGGCTGCAAATTCACTATCTTTTTTAACGCTTTCAAAGGCATCAGTTATGATTTTCTTCAAATTTTCTTCGCGAGCGGACTCAATTTTATCCTGGGTAACAATATATATGTACATATTCAAATTAGGATAGACGTTGGAAAGGAGCAATGCAAATTTAATATCGCTTATCAACTTCATGGGTCTAATTTTGAAATTTCTCGAATTGTAAGCAAGTAATCCGAAAACGAGTGAAAGTTTTGTAGTATTCGGAACTTGTTTTGACAGTTGAATAAAGCTTTCGATGGTCTCATCGCTCCTCGTCTTAAACAGTCTCAAAGTGAAGTACTTCAGTTTGAACACAAAGTCCATGTTTTCTCGCGTAGGTATGAAAGAAAAAGAGGAGTTGACCGAGGTAATGCCCAGATGAATCAGCTTATCCATGTGGCTAAACGCTTGTGGAAGCCAATTATTTCGAGGGATCGAAAAGCCCCTTAAGCGTATGGTGACACTGCGCAAATTTAACTCCTTTGTAGATTTGTTGAGCAAAGCTGCAGAGTTAACATCAAACGGGGGAATATTACGGATATTTAATTCAGTTACTGAATCCGCGAAGAACGGCAGAATATCGTAGCGAATTCGACTATTAAGCGCCTCCGAAATTCCTATATCAATAATTTTGAATGCGGGCTTGTTGCAGTTCGCCATTTGCAGGGCCCGCTCAATGCAATTTTTCAATACAACTTGATTAGTTTCTGAAGTCTGCAGGTGGTTCAAGTTCGAAAATCGACAGAAGACTGCTACCAGACAGTTAATGATGTCTTTGACGTGGAAATCTGCGTCGAAATCTGCGCATTTGATGGAGAATTTTGTGTTTCTTCCGGTTATATAGACAGCTGATTTCGTCATAATACAGGGTGTCTCAAAAAAAAGGTCAGTGGGGGGTTATTTTAAAGAAGACAGCGAGCGACCTCAAACGACCTACCACGAAGGATAGCCCTTGGGTGGTCCTTCAAATCGCGGGGGTGGGCGGGAGCTGCTACCTCAACGTGTACCTGATACAGGCAAAAAAGTGTCGTAACCACTTTCCGGAAAAGTCACTTTTTTTGTTCCCTGAAGTGGGGAATGTGCGCACAGCGGCCGGAAGCTGTTGAAACATGATCTCCAGTCAGAGACGCATCGATTGGTATCCTGAAATGCCCAGATACTCTCAGGGTCACTTCGCGGCGAGACCCCAAATGTTGACTTCAGTGATGGGGTGTGGCAAATCGTTTTTTTCCTGTTTTTTGCAATTTTTCTGAACTTTTTGCATGATTNATTTCTTGCTTCCCATGACATTTGGGGCCTAATAGCGCTTAATGATTGCATTTTCTTCGATATTATCCGAGTTTTACTGAAAAAGTTGATCGTAATACGTGCATCTTAGCAGCAAAGGCTGGTTTCGTTTGCTTATCGTTTTTAGGTAAAAATCGGAAAATATTGACGAAAATGCAATTATTAAGCACTGTTAGCCCCCAAGTGTCCTGCGAAAGAAGAAAATCATGCAAAAAGTTCAGAAAAATTGCAAAAAACAGGAAAAAAACGATTTGCCACACCCCATCACTGAAGTCAACATTTGGGGTCTCGCCGCGAAGTGACCCTGAGAGTATCTGGGCATTTCAGGATACCAATCGATGCGTCTCTGACTGGAGATCATGTTTCAACAGCTTCCGGCCGCTGTGCGCACATTCCCCACTTCAGGGAACAAAAAAAGTGACTTTTCCGGAAAGTGGTTACGACACTTTTTTGCCTGTATCAGGTACACGTTGAGGTAGCAGCTCCCGCCCACCCCCGCGATTTGAAGGACCACCCAAGGGCTATCCTTCGTGGTAGGTCGTTTGAGGTCGCTCGCTGTCTTCTTTAAAATAACCCCCCACTGACCTTTTTTTTGAGACACCCTGTATTTATTTTCGCCGAGCCTCTTGTGAAGAAATTCGTCCCAATAGAGCTTATTGTCAAGTGACGAAACAGTTGATAGGCGCCGGAGCGAAGCGCATGCTGGAACTCTTTACTCACTTTTTCGTAACTCATTTGTTTTCCAAGTTTGCAGGTTAGTTTGGCTGTTATGGAGATCAGCACTTGCTCGTCGAGTTGTACCTTTGGATAGTTCTTCTTGTCGCTGACATCTTAAGATAATCATTTTTCAAAGTTTTCGGTATATAAGAAAACCAGTCGACCGGTTTCATTATTTTATAAAAACACTGAAAAACTTTCGCTTTATACGAATACAAGGAAACACGAACCAGGTTAAAAATCGTCAAGAACAAGCTTTTGTATCGCTTTCAGTTAAAAGCTGAACACTTTTTATTATTCGTCCGACAATGTGTTCCGCCTTTGTTTAAGAAACCAGCGCTTCAGTGACATGCTTTTCCACTGCGACGAAGCAAGCAGACATCGACACCACAGCGTACAGGAAACTGAATGCCTTCCTCTTTCTCTCTCCGCCGAGGTCAAGGGAATGGATTTTGTCAGATGACGCGGGTCAGAGAGCGCTTCACCCAATAAGTGACCACTAAACGGCGGTAGTTTTGAATGCAACGAACGTTATGCATTTTTTTCCTCTTTCGTTTTAGTTTTTTATGTTTTGTGATCGCATTTGTTATCATTTTGAATGCTGTCAAATCAGTCACACTAGTGAGAAAAGCTGAAATATACACTAGTGTACTGCTATCAATCTACTGCGATCGAAAATGTGAGCAAGGGATGCAGTTATCTGCTGCAAATTTGAATTGTGTTGATGTGGGACAACTTTCGAAGAATATGAAGGCAAAAGTTTTGAAAGATCTCACGAATTGCACAACAAATGTACCGAAAATGATTTATGGTGTAAGTACTCTATTCAAACGGCTTTGTGTGTCGTACCGTGCGAAGGCTTAGGGAGTGGAAGTCTTGAATTTTGCATTTTCTTCATTTCTTCTTGTACATGGGACTGTCATGATCATACTGAGTAGTACACAGTACCAAATTTTCTATTGATGTGGAGCAGTACGCGAGACCACCACGCACAACGCGGTGCATAAGCGGATTGGCCAAATCTGTCTTTTTGAACACGTCACAAGTAGAGGTGGAAGGAAATGAATTTCATTTGTTAAAGGTCAAGAAAGGAAATGAGAGATCGTAAAATGTAGGTCAGTATTCTTTATTGTAGGTATGCGCAAAAAATTATTGTCATTGAAAGATGAAATTTGTTAACTGTGCATTAACAGAATTCGCAAAATATTGATTTATGTGTAGTTCACAATGTTTCATGCGAATTTCATCGTAGTAGACTCCAAAAGAACTCTTAATCTTGGCTTTATCTTTTCTGTTACGCTATTTGTATTACCGCACTCTCTCATAATAATGGACAGTACTTATTCAGGGTTTCCTGTCGTATACCAACATTTTTTATTCAGAAAACAACTCCACACAAATTATGCTTGTACCGTTCAATGATAAATGCTTGATTAACTGAGGTCTGCAAATTCCGTGCACGTAGTAAAAAGGTTAAAAAAGGTACATAGTGACGAGGAAATGTAAGGAAGTTTACCATTAAAACAATGAAAATACTGATTGTTCTTTGCGTAAATGCAACGATTTTGCTTTAGAAGCAGTAAGAAAAAGTTGACTGGATAACTGGCTTAAATGTTACACAAGATGAGTAAAGAAAAAAGGTGAGAATTCTTGTTGGTCGCGCTAGACACCACAATTCCAGGTCTTGCACAAGTTTATCATCGAATATATCCAATAGAATTAGAGTAAGAGTTTGGGCTACACCAAAGAGACACACTGAGTATTTGTTCACAACATCCAAAAATGTAGTTGCCTTTACTGCTAAGTCTACACTTGG
>NIUQ01005285.1:0-11167 GCA_002796945.1 Plectus sambesii
TGACGAATACTCTTAATTAAAGAAACTAAAGAAACCATCAAATACAGCCCCATGCATGCCTAACTGGAGATTTATCGACGCATTTTTGCAAGTATCTCGTAAGATTGACCGACAACGTTCGCCGGCCATATTTTCGTCTGGTACTGTTACGTAATGCTAAAGTAATTAGTTACGAAAGCAAAATAAAACTATTTTTCTGCTGTTAAATTAGCTGTAAGAGTCGCATAATGTTCTAGCAGACGTAGCGTGCCGTTTACAAACTTTAAAAAATGCTGCAATAGCCACATTAACTTTTACAGCTTGAATATTCGTCAAGCTAGTTTTAAAATTCGCGCGTTAACCTTATCATGATTTCGTGTGTAAGATTTTTCCATTAATTTTGACGCGAGCAAACGTCAATTGGACGCGCCCATGCGTCACCCGGGACGTATAGGTACGTATATGACGTTGACGCGTTTGGAAATGACGTATGGTTTTCTGTGTGTAAAGTTAGCAATGTTACAAAATATTTTAATTATATCTTTTTAAAATTTCAATAAACTTTGTCGCGAAGCGATTGGGATGCAGTAAATGCTAGATGTAATTGATGCGTAATAGAGGATGGATACGATTGATGTGTAACACATGTTAGATTCCAGAGGACTTTTTTTCTGTAACGCAGCATGCGGTCGCTCTAATAACAACAACAAGCCGGCGGGCTAGCGTCATGATCTTGCTTACGCACGATTTCCTCTCTTGATATCGAACTGTATATGCTAGTTACTTCACGTATAACATTTGTGTAGTAAATAAAAGGAAAAAAGAAGTACTCCACAACAATCTTCGCTTTTGGAACATTGGGTACGCAAAGGGTGTCATTTTGGCAATTGCAATCAATGCGGTATTGAGATAAAAAGAAGAAGATACATTTCCGTGCGTTGCTTTGATTTAATTTCCCTTCGATTGGTTTAAGTGCAAATTTATTGCGTCTTAAACCAACACCGCATACCGCTGCACTGCCAGATTGGAATTAAATAAAAAATTGCACACTGATTTCGCAACTTCTGTTAGGCAGCAGATTTGGGCTAATCATTCATGTGTCTCTATTTTATCATGAACGACAGCAGAACCTCTTCTTGAGTAAACACAGGGGGTTGATGTGCGCGCGCTGGCTTATTATTTATCTACAAAATTTCCACCCAGTAGAGACCGGCGTATAGTATTCGCCAAATTGACCGACAACGCTCCGTGTTTTCGTATAGTGTGTGTCTCAATCGCCTGTCAGGTAGATTATTATGGGAAAAAGATTATTAATCCCAGTCGAAAGTTTTGCGTTATTCTTTTCTCAATACGAAATCACCCTTCCCCAATGTATTTTAATAGTCATCATAAAACCTGCAAAGTACTATTCTTACACTAATCAGCAAAATTGAAATGAAAAGTGTAATATTTTTGCATGCACAACCTTTTTTCTATCTATTTTATTGAGCGATTTTAGAGCTGGGTGCAAGAAAAAAGACAATCTCCTCAATAAAGAAGAACTAGTATGCAAAAATGGAAAATATACAATTTTGAATGCATGGCTAAGAATTTCGTGCACGGTTTGAATCAATAAACATACATAAATCTTTTGAAGTCGCAAAAATATTTTCGCTTTACTCTTCCACCAAAAGTAAATCTACTTTAGAGCTTTTGAAGGTTTGCACCTTCACAAATGTTCCGTGCTAATATCTGTTTCCTAAAAAAGTAATTCTCCATCGACGCATCTTCTCCCTATAAAGTAGTTTCTTTCGCCTCGTTACCTACCGTCACTTCTTAATCTCTGTAACGTTTTAGAAGATTGTCTCCAGCGTACCAAATCTTAGTGAAGGCATATCTCAGAACTTGAACTGAACCTGTTCATCGTCAAAAAACCTATTGTGAGTTGTTTTTTGATGTATAGAGTTTTGAAAAATAGCTGGCATGAAAATATGTATTAGGTTTTTAGAGAAATTCAATAGCAGCACTCAGCTTCACAATTGACGGGAATGGCTGAAACTCCTAAGTAAGATTTATTTAGTTAACTTATTGGGAAACCAATGCTGATGTTACAATAAGATTACGAAAATAGTACATCCTCATCATCATTATTCCTTTTTACAAGCAGTTTTTTGTTTTGAATTATTTCCAAGCCTTTGTAGACAATTAATCTGTAATTTTCAGTTTGCAATTAATGATGTTATGCAAATTCCCATCTACTATTTCTTCTTGTGGGCCGCGTCGGCCATATGCAATACGTTGCCAACAAATTTTATTTCCTCTCCGTTACTATACTTTATCTACTTTAGAGTAACTTTTTTTCATGCTAAATAAAACAAGAAGGGTCAAAAAATTGAAAAATGAATTATTCATATGCCGACAGATAAGTAAAGTGCAGTCCAGCTGTTGTATCACGTAATAAAAATGACGATGGCGCTCAGTGGGTGTCAGACAATCGTATAAAAGCTTTTAAATTTTACCGACTTTACTGAGTTGACATTTGTTTGCTAAAAAGACTGATTGTAATTTTGTGTAATTTTTGCAGCAACACATTTGAAAGCTACAATCACGGAGGCAGGAATGTGAACGGTTATGTCAATGGAGAAAAAGTCACCATTGTTCAAGGAAATTTTTATGCTGCTGGGTGAGAAGAATAATTGAGCATTTGCGTATTTAGAACTTGATAAATCTTTAAAATGGATTAATTACGATTAATAATGAAGAGCGTTACTTTAACTCGCTGGACTTTCTTAGAGAAATCTCATTTTTTATCTCTGTAAGTATGCGTCGCTAGAGTCGCTAATCGACGCGGAAGTTAATTTATTGTCCTTGAGCTATCAGTGGCAGGTCTTCACAGGAACTGTTAATGTTATAATAATGTAATCCATTACGTCCACAATACTGATTAATCAAAATCCTAGTACGGCCTCATAGTCAAGGAAAACTCTAGTGATAAAGTCTGAGACTGTTTGTCTATATTAATAATTTTATTTTAATCTCCCTTATTTAGCATCTCTGTAGCGTGTATTGATGACTTTAGCAATTTCAATGAATTTGAAAGTAAAAAACACGAAATAATCGGATAATCGATGCTGGTTGGAATAAAGTTACGGAGGCTTAAATAATTGCATTTCTTTTAGCTTTGCTCGCTGAGGCACAATCACGTGTTATGTTTTGCAGATTCCCTACGTCATCAACAGCCCCCTCGAGTGGCTATGACTTGTCGAGGTATGTTTTTATAGATTGTAAGATACAAAAATCAGTGCAAACTACTGAGTATGTGTAATATTTCCTTAGAATATTTTTTAATAACCTCGCTAATTAACTAGCGAACGATGTCACCAACAGAGACGGTATTGAGTGTAGCAGCGAGGAAATGATAGGACTTTCCCCCTGCCCACCCGAGAGGTATGCACCTCCAGTCGCCTATCAGCGGTTTCCTTCTGATAAGCAGCAAATCGCACAAAGGGAGAATGAACCAATCCCACCGCTTATTTAGTTAATAAACTAATCCGCTTAACAACAGCATGATTTTATCACATCCTAAAGATAGTGCAACTGCCTTTCAGCATTCAACGTACATTGCGAGAAATATATTCGCAAAGCTTTTGTGAAATCGCTCCCTTCTCACTGCCATTTTTCTTTGATATTGAAGAAAAATGGGTTAATTTAACGCTCAAACTGGAAGGCGATTCGACTGTAACTGATGATTATGCCGATCTGTTCAAACAAACATTTGCCAATATAAAAATGCTGATTGTGGAAGGAGATCCAGGTGTAGGGAAAACATCGCTTATGCAACGACTTGCATATGAATGGTCGCAGTCACGATTGAGTGACTATGATCTTGTTTTATACATAGAACTTCGTAAACTACGCGAATATGAATTCAAAGACATAAGAGAGCTAATAGCCCGTTATATGAAAGGTTATCTTGATGAGGAAGACTCTAAAGTATTTGACCGTTGCATTAGCGACACTAAATGGTGCCAAGAGCACAATATTTTAGTGTTATTAGATGGATATGATGAATCCTCTATGGAGAAACAATGTCAAGAGTTAAGCGATTTCTTTTCAAGTGCAATAACTAGGCCTTTATGCTTCAATGTTCTTATAACGTCGCGGAAAGGATATTTGTCAAAGTACCGTAACCAACCAGTCCAAAAGAAGCTTCGCAGACGCTTTATATTCGTTGATATCATTGGCTTTACGACCGAATCACAAAGGAAAGAGTACATATCGAAATATTTCGATGCAGCTAATGATATAGAATTATCGGAAACTAGAGCAGATGTAACACATAATTTAAACACTAACGCAAATTTAAAAGGGCTCTCAGTAACACCCTTACTCCTGACCATTATTTGCCTTTTACACAAAAAATTAAATTATGATACTGAGATTGAACTTTATATGAATATCATTTGGTGCTTGATAGATAGGCATCAAAGAAAGAATCCTCAGCTGGATGTTCCCAGACTTTTTGACTTCCAGTACGATGCAAGCGACAAGTTTCATGTGATTGAAAACAGTTATCAGCATTTTCCTCAAATACATTTGCTTGGAAAAATGGCCATGCATGATATATTTAAGAAAACGTTTACAGAAACAGATTTGAAAAAATTTCAATTGAAGGAAATCGTACAAGAAGTTGGGTTTTTAAAAAAAGAAGTCACAAGAGACGCTTCTAACCACATAAAAGTTGAATATTCTTTTCTGCACAGAACTGTTCAAGAATTTATTATGGCACTCACATTTTTCTTTTCTAATGAAGAACCAACAGAAAAATTCTGCTGGTATCTTTTTCACAGTGGAAGATACATGGGGTATGGGATAATACAAGCCGAAATACAAACATTTCTAAACATGATCTACTGCAGTAAAATAAAAATAAAAAATTCAAGGAAAAACAAATATTCTCAGTTGATAAAACAAACCAAATCATTGCCGCTACCCGGTTCTCACAAACTTCCGCAAATTAGCACAATCGCAACGCATTCACAACAGGATTCATTTCGTTTTAGCAGCACATATAACGATGTATTGCCCCAATCACAAGAAGAAGCAATAGAATTAGTACGAGACGAAGCAAACAAAGATGATACCTTTGCGCAATACCTTCTAGGACTAATATGTGTTCAAGGTTTACTCAATATACAGTCCGATAAAGAAGCTGTAAAATGGTTCAGCAAATCAGCTGATCAAGGGAACGCGATTGCGCAAAATGATCTGGGAGATATGTATTTGAAGGGTAGAGGCGTGCCTCAATCTGATGAAGAAGCCGTCAAATTGTACATAAAATCAGCAGAACACGGATTTGTTAATGGGCAATATAACCTGGGTGATATGTATTTGAACGGTAGAGGCGTGCCTCAGTCCAATGAAGAAGCTATCAAATGGTTCAGGACGTCAGCAGGTCAAGGAAATACGATTGCATTAAATCGCCTGTGCGATATGTATTTGACTGGTAAATGCGTACCTCAATCAGATGAAGAGGCTGTAAAATGGTTGAGAAAGGCAGCAGATCAAGGGAATGTAATTGCAATAAATCGCCTAGTACTTATGTATTATAATAATAAAAGTGTGACTCAGTCAGATGAAGAAACCGTTAAATGGTTCAGAAAGCCAGCAGAGCAAGGGAATGCAGCTGCACAAAATATTTTGGGAGATATGTATTCGAAGGGTAGAGGTGTGCCTCAATCTGATGAAGAAGCCGTCAAATTGTACATAAAATCAGCAGAACAAGGATTTGTAAATGGGCAATATAACCTGGGTGATATGTATTTGAATGGTAGAGGCGTGCCTCAATCCAATGAAGAAGCTGTTAAATGGTTTAGAAAGTCATCAGATCAAGGGAATAAGATTGCACTGAATTGCCTGGTACGTTTGTATTATAATCGTAGAGGCCTGAGGCTAACAGATGAAGAAGCTGTTAAATGGTTCAGAAAGCCAGCAGAGCAAGGGAATGCAGCTGCACAAAATATTTTGGGAGATATGTATTTGAAGGGTAGAGGCGTGCCTCAATCTGATGAAGAAGCTGTCAAATTGTACATAAAGTCAGCAGAACAAGGATTTGTTAATGGGCAATGTAACCTGGGAGAGATGTATTTGAATGGTAGAGGCGTGACTCAGTCCGATGAAGAGGCTGTTAAATGGTTTAGAAAGTCAGCAGAACAAGATAATGCGATAGCTCATAACTATCTTATAGAAATGTCAAAGAAAGCGCAATGCATTTGAAGTTAATATATGTGAATAATATTTATTGAAGTTTTAATGGTTATTTTATCATCATCCAACATTTGAATGAAGTATGATCGTATTTATCATCGGCTGTCAAATGTTATTAAAAGGGAAGAAATGGTTATGAGTTTCGTAATTCTTTGCAACTTGCTGAAACTGGATAATATTTTAAGTGATGATAAATGTAATTTGTGGATTGAATTCTGCAATTGTCTTAATGTAGAACACATTCCGGTGTTTTTTGAAATTTTTAAAAGTTAGATTTGCTATATTTAGTCAGCTAATAAACTTCAGTTGCGATCGGTAGTTGGCTTGACTTGCCGTGGTCCGACTCTCAGCTTTTAGCATCAAGCAATTCATCAACAAAATCATCACAACCATTCCCACCAGGACCTTCAGTCCACTAGAAAGGCACTGATATTCACAATAAAAAGCCAAAGGTTCTTTTTAGAAAATCACTGGTTTGTTCCTATTCGCTCCCCTCAACTGTTTGCTAAAAAGGGAATGAAATATCAATAATTAAGGTAATATGAGGCGAATACGAGGAAGATACAGAAATAATCCAACAAAAGTTCTTAAGAAACTCAGAGGAGGAACGATATGTTAGCGGATCAATGCTAATCTTTAAACTAACATCTCTTTCCTCTAGATTGTTTCAGCGTCTTTACAGGGTTATTTCTGTTCCTTCCTCGCATTTACCTTAAATCCACCTGAATTTTCGATATTTCATTCCCTTCCTAGTAAGCAGGTGAGGAAAGTGAATATGAAAAAGTTGGTAATTCTCTAAAGGGAACCTTTAGTCTTTTCACACTAATTTCCTCTTCTTAATATGCTCCGTGAGCGCGAGCGCAAGTAACCTGCTATCGCCGGTACGAATGTCGCGCAAGTTTTATTCTGCTTGAATGTAAATTGGTCACGGCACGAAGAAGCGTTACAACGCGCGATCGTTTCGTTGCCGCTGCGGAGCGGAGGTTGAATGCTCGACGAGCGACGAGATTGAATTTACTAGATAAGTTCGAAAACTGAAGCACTGTCTGCTATCTTCAGAACGAGCACCGCTGACTGACGAAATCTGTAGAAGAAGAAAGTGGCTGAGACGCTTGGATTCAAAATTTTAAACTGTCGCAATGGCTAAACGATAACATGAATGTATACTCTACAGAATAATAATATCAAGAATTCTTGCATATAATAGCCAGTTAAGGAAGAGGTCAGTGTCCTGAATTGGTGAAGAATGATGAATAATAATTATGGCGCGCCGATGTCTGCGGTCGAAGAAGCATGCGCGCACTTGAATCAATGGCGCATACAACAACTCGAAGGCGGTCGGGGATCTTCGCGGGATGAAGCCGACTTTGTCGAAGAGGCGGTATATCGCTTGTTCGATCAGCCGCGGCTCATCAACTTGCTCGCCATAACGCCCTACGCTTCACCCACCGACTTTGACGTCATTAGGAATTTTCTTTCTCCTTATGGATTTCTCTTTAAGGTACTTTTTGGTTGATTTTGCATCGTTTATTTGTAACTTAAGGCTTGTGTATGATCTTGACTTAAATGGATGGTATGAAACGCGAAAAAGTTCCTTTTTGTTTGAGCAATTATCAAGTACGCATAGCCGTAGCAATATGCATTTTTTGATGACTTAATAATTGTTAGAGCATAAAATGACCTTCGTTTTAATCTAGTCATTAATGTAAGGTTTCTTGAATTGTACACACAACTCGATATTTCAGCTAGTTCTCCAACTAGACGGCGACGCGAACATTCGCTTTGACGCAAGCGGTTCGCCGAGGCGGAGAGCAACGAGTTGGGATATTCAATCGGCGTCACAGCGTCGCGACGATCAATCTACACTGCTAGGATGCTTGGAACATTTCTTGCTGCACTTTGCGCGCCATCTTCAACAGGCGGCGGCGCCGAGTGCGGCGGGCTTAAGCGACTGTGCAACGGACAGCGTGTACCTCGCGTTGCTGCAGGATTATGTCGTCTTCTTCCTACCTGTTCAACTGCCATTCCCGGCCGCGAGCCTGCTCACGAGCGTCGCGCCCGTCGTCGAGCGCCATCGTCCAGCCGCCGACCAGCGCTCCACTGTCCACCACAGTCGAACCGTCGTGTCGCCCTTAGGACTGTTCAAACGCAACTTATTCAAATCTCACGCCGGCTCGGCATCGCACGAATCTGACGGCCAGCCCTTGATGGCGAAACGCGACGCCGCCGAGCCCACCAGCAATGCTCAAGTGCTCTGGAAGACATGGACGTTTGTCCGCTCGCTCGTCGACGTGTGGACGAGCGTGGATTCGGCGGCGGATGCGTCTTTCAAATTTCGTTCGTCGACGCCACCCGCAAATAATGTATCTGCGCCGACTTCGCTGGTGTTGGTGACGGCGCTGCGGTTCCTGCTCAAACAAGTGCATGTCTTTCTGTGGACGCCGACGCCGGTGGGCAATCATGCATTGGCGGAAATGAAGCAGCTGCTGCTAGGACGGCTCGTTCAAGCGCCGCTTTTTGTTTTCCTCGTTCATCTCTTTGACAACTGGCCACTCGACGCCTCCTTTCGCCACATTCTCGGTACAGTTTTTTGTTCTCAATTTATATTGTTGAAATTAGTTGATCAGGAATGAGAAATCTTAAAATTTGAATATACTGCTTCGAAAGTCGCTAGCGCTTCTTGCTATTAATTTGTGCACGTAAAAATGTATGAATGACTAACATTCTTGGTGCAAATCGACGTTTTTAAGCACTGAAAAGCTAGTTCATTTTTGCCGACTAAAGTGTCTGACGAGATTTCTTGTTACTAATCAAAAAATGTCGACTAAAAATAGACAAAGATTCGTTTTAGAAACGTGGCTGACTTACATTCAGCCGTGGAGGTACGCCCCGGGGTACGCGGAGGAACGCGACCCTGACTGGAGGCGTTGGCAGTCTTTCGTCGAGGAGCATCTACGATTCTACACAATCCTGCTGCGCAAGGTCGCCACCCGCTTTCTGCGACTCGATCTGACATCGTACAAGAACGTCCTTATGGTCAACAGAGTGGTCAAAGTGTTCAGCAACCAGCCGGGCTTGGTCGACTTGATTGACAGCCTGTCGACGCGCGATGAGCCCGCAGGGACGGCCTACGGTCGATTGGTGGTAAGAACACTGTTCTATTTCAAGGCGTTTAGAGGATTAACAATTCTGATTCTGAAAGCGTTTATTCGGGAATCGAAGGATTCGCTTTTTCGATATCGAAGTAATGAGCGCATCCATATTCTTCTGCTACTGTAGTTTTTGCGACGCCAGTTAATAATTGCAGGCGTGCGAGACAAAAAGATTCAGACAATTGCTGTTGAAGATCGTTTTGTAATGCATCTGTCAATATCTCCTGTACATACGAAACAGAATAGTTAGAGCATTATGGCTTAATTTGCAAAGTAGGAAGGCAAATGTATGAAATTGTTATATCGAGAATAGTGAAATATGTAAGAGATGTATGATTGAACATTTTCTTGCAGCAGTCGCCAGCGACACTATTCGGCGACAGCCAAGTGTACGACGAAAGTCGAGAGCGGCTGGCATACTTCTGTGACCTGCTGCTGCACGTAGAGACGGCGTGTGCGGATGTGCGCGAGCGGTTGAAGGCGGAGAGAGCGGCTGACGAGGAACGCCGACGGCATCTGAAACAGAGCCGTTCTTGGCTGCAGGCGCTGTTCGCATCCGACCCGCCCAATTTACTTCTGGGCGATCTTGAACGACTGATCGATGGTCTCAGTCAAACGATCACTTATCTGACCACCGCCTTCCGACTCGAGCGGCCGTCGCTCGATCGACTCAACGCTACCCGACGCGATTATCAAAGCGACTGGTCCTTTGGAAGACAGCTTCAAGGAGGTCGCCCCGATTGCTTCGTTGATGAAAACACCGGTCTCCTGCGACTCACTGATACCGGCCGGCAACAGGTGATTTTTATTTCTCACTAAGATTGGGTTTGATTCGGGTATTTTTGAATTTTAAAGTCTCCCTCTAAACCCTGATTATTAATCCTGATCCAACTACAAAGCTGGATCCCGAAATTTGAGAAACTCTGACTTTTCAACTTTCGTATTTTTGATTTCTAAGAATTCACTTTGTAAACTCATTAAAACAATCGAAACCCCTTAAAATAACAATTCTCGCCACGAGTGCAAATGAATATTCTATAATAGGTGATGCGAAATTGTCGCCGCTTCGACTTCGACAACGCGGACACGGTGATACCGGCGAGAGTGTCGTCGCTGAAGACGACCGAGTGGGCTTTTCTGGCGCGTCTGTTGCACTCGTTGACAATGTGGTTGAATAGAACGCGGCCGGTGGGAGCGTTGGCCGATTCCTACTCATCGCCATCGGTGGGCGGGCGATTTGCTCGTCGACTGCTCGATTCGCCCAGTCCCGATCCTCGCCTACACGGCCAAGTACCCGCCGTTCGACGCACTCTGCCTCGACTCGCACCCGGCGTCAGTCTCCGGTGGCTCGCCGAGTACCGCACTCTCTTCTGCGTTTGTCTCGCCTTGCTCGTTGGCCGTTTTCTCTTTGGCTTCGATCCGGTGGTGTTGCTCGTCTCGGTAGTGGTTGCGTACATTGTTTGGAATGGTGTTATGGCTTGTGTCTCTCGAAGTTGATTTCTCTGTTATGGTTCTGTTATGTTTCTGTTCAGTAATAAAAAAATGCGTGTTTCTGATAGAGCGTATTGCCGCTGGTGTTTCTTCTTCACAGGCAACAACATTTGCCTTATATCACTGTTAATTATTATTATTGCATATAATTCAATTTGTCATTGTCCGCAGTAGAGACGCACGATGACGACCGACGACGAAGAGATTAACCGGCTGCGTCTTCCGTGGGAGAGCAGCGATCAGTGGCAGCTGCGCGAGGCGTTCCTTCGCAAGCACTGGGACAGCGAGATAAAAAATCG
>NIUQ01005286.1:0-11151 GCA_002796945.1 Plectus sambesii
GCTACCTGGACATTCTCTGCGGTGGTCATCGAAGCGAGCGCTTTCTTTAGGACGCCGGAGACAGTGCGATTCTGATCAAAAGGATCGTTGACGAAGGAGGCGTTAACGTGGACGACGATGCTCAGATTTCTTCCAATCTCGTCAATCAGCGCAGTCAGTCGATCAACGCCGACCGTCGCGTTCTGCACGTCGCGTTCATCCATCGCTTTCTTGTCGATTTCTCCGAGAGAAAAGCCGCCGTATCTACAGACAGAACGATTCGCATCAATCAATTACCATTAAACGAAAAAACTTACCGATTAAACAAAAACTCTTGATACGACATCAATATCCATTGAGAAATGTTGCGAGCTGTCATGTCGACGAGAATGTCGGAGGTGTTCGTCCAACGAGCCGACGGCTTCGGCCAGTAATCGTTATACGTGCACTGCCACAAGCTGTCGCTGCCGCAGCCGCACTGTTGCGACACGTTGTAGGCAAAGGTCTCATTCGACGGCGGGTCAACCCACGTGTTGTTACCATTGCAAACCATGTCGTCGTTTGGGCTACAAAACGACTCATTTTTACAATCACAAACACACTAGGGTCTAGTTCAAAAGCTGTTGCAATCACAGTTGGGCGAAGTGCGGTGATTGGTTATTTATGATGAGCGCGTAACAAATTGCCCCGCTCACATCCCAACTAACCAATCACCGCACTTTTAACGAAATTATAACTTACGCATGAATTTTTTAAGTAAAGTCCAAAAATAATTGCTCAAAATGATACATACACGATTTTCAGGTGAGAATTAAAACGCTTTCTATTACTTACTCAGAGAATGGATCATCAGGGACGCATTTGACGCCGAGCCCGGGCCAATCCGTCAACGCATCAAAGTACTTTTGACCGCTCGGATTGGTGTCATTGTTCTCGATGCTAAAGAGAACGTTTATTATTTTGAGCGGACTTATTCCACCACAAACGATACCTGTAAAAAATGACATTTGGATAGTTAGAGTCGCCGTACAGCCACGGATTTAGCAGAAGCGGCGGTTGGTTTTGCTTCACACCCATCGACTGTCCTACCAGACTGTAACTTATCGTCGCCACCAATATCAGTAACACGGGCAGAACCAGCTAGAAAATGCCACGATCGCATCGAATATAAAGCTTGATTCAGGGAGTAACAACTGAGCTCAGGATGGTTACGGTAATACAATTGCAACTAAATGCACAGGTATCAGGCCAATTACAGCTGGACCGATGCCGTAGCGAGTCGCTACTCTTGAATTCACGCGAATGGAGTACAGTTAGATGCACCGAGAGCATAAATACTCGCGATCTTCGCGGATACGGCGATAAACAGGTATAGGTAAAAAATGGAACGACTAAATATGGTAACCGGAATCAACCATTCAAATCAGTGAGTCAGTGACGCACTGAATGCTCAAACTTCAACCCACTAACGCAGTGATAAAGTAAATCGCATAAATACGATTTAAGCTGAAGTGCTCCAAGGGAATTACATAGCATAAAAATAAAACGATCCAAAAATATAAAAACTACAAAAGTATGTACCTCGCAGAAGGCGCCCTTTGGACTGCGGCGGAAGTTATGAAGCCGCTTGTATTGCATCGCTTTAATACGATGCATCGCGAGCGCCGAGGAACTTTCGATGTAGCGGACACTGGGGTGCTTGGCGAATTTCTTCAGTCGCTTGGTCTCTTGAGCCGGCCCTTCGTCCCCGCTCGACTCTGCAAACAAACCGCTGGAATACCAATGGAGCGATGAAGCAAGCCAGGGTCAACATGCACATGCCGAATGAGCCCTTCGTTCATTGAGGTAACAAATTACAACAGCTATTACTATTATTAAGTCACAACTTCTTAATCAGTAACAGAGAGTTGCAGGGAACACCGTAGCACGCTGAGTGTGGAAACGACAGTGAGCACGTTCGCTGTATGGTTCATGCTCTTAACTCTGATCTCTACGGAACCAACATTTTCTTGTTACTGACTAAGAAATTACGACTACAAAGTTACGGGAATACACGAACAACCTTCCAGTTGCTCAAATTTCTCACCAAAAATGAGAAAGAGTTTCGAATTCTTGCCATTTACCCAGTTTCACAAAATAAATGACGCCGAATATCCGCCCATTTTGGTGGAGAAATATGAACGATTCAATATTCGCACCATCGCACTGGGCGGTTGTTCGAATATCTTCAATAGTGATATAAACAGAACTAAACGTTTGGGGGACGAGCAACATGCAGACGACAAGCACGACGGACGTCAGAGAAACGGACAAGGACGAGGGAAAAGGCTAATGGATGCTTTGAGAGAGGCTATTCAGTCGCTTCCTTACTTGTTTCCTTTTTGTTAAGACCTGTAGTGGTCAATGACTCGTTTGATTCCGACAAACCTGACATGAATAAATCGGATAGTCCCGCTTTCAACAAACAGAACAGGAACTCCAATAGAAAGGCGCTGTCCACTAGCCCGCCGAACGCGGAAATAGCTACTCCTGACCTTAGGCTTAGGCGTTTGAGAGTATTCTAGCCTAAGCTTAAACCCAGGAAGGCGGTTTCCGCAGTTGGCTGGCAGGCAAGTGGACAATACTCTTCTGTTGAGCCGTATGATATGCTAAGATGGCAATTCGCCAAGACCAACCGCTATCATCTTGCATCAATTCACCAGCGTCAGAACGATTTTTGGCGCCCTTGTTCAACCTCAGATGTTGAGTCAAACCACGCAGACACTGACAGCCTACGTGCTCTTTCTTCAGCGAATCCTCGCGCATCGGTGCGACCGTCAAGAAAATCTAAACAGCCATTTGCAAAAGGGAATTCAACTATAAAAACTGAACGGACCTCTTCAAGTGACGAGGCAGAGATGCCGTAGGAGGCGACGGCGAATCGGCTGAGATTGTCGTCCAGCTCGAGGAAGAAGCGCTGCATCGCGTCGAGGTCGAACGCCAACGGGAGCGAGAAGACTATCTCTTGGTGGAATTCTTCCACCAGTTGGCTGCCATCGACGCGGCTCGTCACGAAGTCGACGAGTCCGCTCGAGTCTGAAACGCAACTTTGGAGACGAAAAGAAAAAGGTAGGGTGTGTGGAAAATAACCATTCAAAGGCGGCAATAGGGAATTACGCTTTATTTTTGAGGATGATGAGTCGAGGAACGACGCGGACCCGGCGGGCGGTACTAGGTCGGGCAGGGAAGGGTTGCTGCGGCTAGCGCCGATGCCGCCCGCCTTGAGAACGGTCAGTCGGTAGCCAGAGCCGAAGCGGGTCTTCAGGAACAGACTGGAGCCCCAGGCGCGCAACCGCCCTTCAGCCACAATGGCGATGCGATCGCCCAACACATCCGCTTCGTCCATATGGTGCGTCGACATAATGATCGTCCGACCTGCAAGCGTCATCGACTGTCTCACTGTCCGCCTTTCGCTTAAAATAAGCCAACCCTTACCTTGCTTATACTTTATCAGCAGATCCCAAATGCCGCGTCGTGCGTGCGGGTCCACTCCCGCCGTCGGTTCATCCTAATCATCACAAGTTCAAACATCTTGTAGTCCAGTGATCTTTTTCATATCACTTTTGTAATTACAACTGCTGTGATTAGAATTGATGAGAATGCGGCAATTGCAATTGCAGCAGTTGTAATAACAATAGTTTTATGAAATAAGTCCCAGCGAATAATCGCCTCCTTACCAGAATGACCGTCCGTGAGCCGCCAATAAACGCAATGCCAATCGAAAGCTTGCGCTTCATTCCGCCTTCAATCATCAGTGTCTACTACTTTGTTAACAACAAAAAGTATACGCAAGCGAATACCTGACAACTGATCGGCGAATTCGTTGCCCTTGTCGCTGAGACCGATGTCTTTGATCATCTGGTCGATTTCAGTGCTCGCTTGAGATGCGTCCATACCCTTCAGACCGGCGTAAAATCTCAGTTGCTCTTTCACAGTTAGACTAAAAAGTTTGTTTTGTAATTATGGACCGACTACAGTATGACAAGGATGAGCGCAACATTTTCGTGCCTCCCACGTCATACACTTTCCGTGCTAAATGATTCCAGATAATTCAGCTTTTCTGGATTTATATAGCCTTGATTAAATCCCGAGCTGCTACGCTCATCCGCAAGTTTTACTGTATTACAGTTGTCAATAAAGAAAATAGAGCGAGCATGTGAATATACTTAAATAAAAACTACAAAATCGAATTCAAAACAAGAAAGGCAAAGAGAACGTACGTGTCGAAGAGAACGTTGTGCTGAGGGCACATGCCCAGAGACTTGCGAATTTCTTGTATGTCCGTGCGGATATCCTTGTCGTATATGTAGGCAGTTCCAGACGTCGGCGGGTACAAGCCAGTGAGAATCGACCTGCAATTTGAAACAATCAACCAACCCAGAACAGCCAAAAATACAAACATCGTCGTCGTTTTTCCGGCTCCATTGTGTCCAAGGAAAGACGTGATTTGCGATTCGTAGAAGCGAACGCTCAAGCCATCAACCTAAAGATGAAGAACAATGAAAAACTGTTAAATTTTTCGATGAAGAAAACAGACCGCTTTTGTTCCATTGCTATAGGTTTTCTTTAAATTGCGAATATCAACTGCGAGACGCACTCCGACGGGTTCTGCTTCAAAGTCTTCTGACGGATGCACTGCAAACAACGATCATTGTTCGCCTGAGGTCTATTTTATAATGTATTATAATTACAGAATTGCAAGCAAGATGATTGGTCAGAAAACAAAAAGGACCGATCAACGCGCTTGCAATTCTGCAATTTCGCAATGATATAACTAAAACAGCTTTATATAATCGCCCACTGGTGAGCGCGTGGCAAATGACGAGGAAATCGACGCAAATTCAGTGAAAATGCGAGTACTTCAATTTATCCCTTGATTACAAAGAATCCATTAACCAAATGACTTGAAACTCAAAGAAACAAAAGCACTATTAAAGTCCTACTTTCGCCTAAACTTTCAGCGAAATCAGTTCAACGGCTCAAAAATGACTAAAATTTAAAATGAGCCGCAATTTTGTGGGACAAGCTGTATATTATTTATGCTGACCAATATATATAATCTAAAAATACATCGCTGATCTAAAAACATACCTTGTGCAATAGAGTCGAATTTCTCTGACCGCTCCAGCTCGTCAGGACCATTCCTCGCTATCTTTGGTCCGAGCCAATACTTTCTTGTGACGAAAAAGTACCACGGCTCAGCGATACCATATTGGCCTAAACGATCACAATTGGCATCTACCCAAATTTCCCAGCGCTTCATCATTACCAGGGAAGACCGCGCTGATATACCAAGTCAACAGCAAATGTATGAATATCTCCACCACAAATGCAACCAAAATTGATAGTAGATTGATATCGCCACCTGCAAAGGAAACAGTTAAAGAGGAAAAGGAGAAAAGGGAATGACCATATTCGTTGCCCGACAAACGAATGTTGGACCACTGGACGCCAATCCGACGCTGCTCCCACATTGCGACTTCGTTGAATCCCCAGCCGATTGCCGATTGCGACATTAGGCACTGCAACAGCGGCGCAATTGAACACCTCGATGACATGACAACTGGCGACAAGACAATTCGCGACATGCGTAATGTCGCGAATTATCGTTACGTGAGTTGTCCGTTTCCCAACACCTCAACTGATTCGAAATCGCACCACTAAAAATCTTACGGAGATCATCTTCGGCCAAAAGCCCTGGATCCGCCGCCGGCCGATATCGTATGGAAATCGCGCCAAAAAGTAGAAGATTGTCGTGGCGGCGGTCGCGATGTTGGCACGCGAGAAGAAAGTGGCGAGCAAAAGGCACTGCGTGATGCACGACACGGAGAACAATGTGAGCAGCACGAACAGCACACTTGCATCGCTTCTCGGAATGCTTCCCACCTGCAAAGTTTGCGTTCGCGTTGATTTGATTTGGAAGGAGCAGTAACATGAAAAATCGATGTTTTCGGTCTACATTGCCTGTCGAGCATATTATTACTCGATGCAGCATTACTTATTCTTCTGATAAACATGTTGCCTTCTCGAAGCCCCTTGATGCCTACTTACGAACGCCGCGAATAAGTTTTTTATGAGATATTTTTAAGCTATGACGTCTATCCGCACTAAAGATTCGCGTCTATTTGCGAAAATGGTTCGTCTTCCCTGTGCAGAAAACATATTAGCAGCGCAAGAGTGATTTTCTAGGGCAAGATTATATTGACGAGAAGCGCTAGTTTTGCAAGTTCGTCGATGAAACGCAACGCGTCAAGAAAGTACCTTCAGAAGACCGACGATGAGGATGACAGAGATGAACTGGGTGACGAAAGCCTGGAGGCCCCAGGCAACCCAGTGCACGGCGTCGCCGAGTCCCATCACACGCATCACCTCCTTCAACCGCAGTTCCTTTTCGTGCACGATATTCTTCACCACCAACGCTGCCGGAATGATCCACGACAGCACGATGAACAGCGGCACAAATCCAGGAATCAATTCCGCGAATCTATAATTTGTTGGATGGGTAAGAGGATCTTTCGGATTGGACTAGGGCATTAATTCCGTCGGTTTTGATTCTCTCAAGAGCGTATACTTTAGGTAAAATTCTGATTCTTGAGTCGGAATCGAGAGCGACCTAATGGGCCTGTTTCATATCGCGTACTGTTAGCTAAAGTTGAACTTAATATAATATCAAAGAATACCCGCAACGTATGACGAATTTAAATAAAACACGCAATGTAGAACCGTTTCAATTACCCGAGTTAAACGATTGCGGGATTGCAATTTTCACACTTCTAATGACAGCCGAAAAAACACTAAATGACCAACCGATCGCGATTGTAGCACGGATGGGGCGTCTGCTGGGCGTAAGTTCCGATTGGCACCGACTCGTTCGTTCGCATTTCGATGAGTGCGCGCTCGACGGCGTCTTGAAGGAAAGAGAAGCCGAATGTCAAGTACTTCAGGTCCCTTATAGGATTGTCGCGGGGCGCTATATGCGACGCCGAGTCCCTGCTGTACATCGTTGCTGAAATCAGTCGACGTCATTTGTGCAACCTGATGAAAAATGATAGGAAGCGCGTACAATCGCTCAGCGCGTTTGCCGGTCGGATTTTGTAAGTGGTCAGTAGCGGAAATTCGGCTGCATCGTCGGATACATTCACAAATACTAATCCAGTGAAGTAGAGATTCTGTCCCTGAAAACGGAAGAGTTTATTTTCAGCCAACTAACGAACAACATACTCCCAGACAAATTCCCATTTCCTCAAGCTGCCGCTCATTGTCGGCGAACACAAAGCGATTCGTCGCGATACACTGAAAAAAATGTTAATGAATGTCAAATTTCATTAATGACGGGCGACATGGAACTTTCGAACAAAACAGGAAAGAAAAAAGTTATTATCCAAAGGGCAATGATACAGTATCGCTGTACCTTGGTGAAATTGGCTAACATATCCACCGGATTTTTGATGAGCGGAAAGAGCGATCGGGAGTCATTCGCGGGTCCAAACAGATGCTCGACGGTGGTGATGGCACTCTGCCAAGCTGGCGGAAGCGGCAAGCCACCCATGGTCTTGTTCAGGTGATCGATCATGTCCCTCACAACCTAAACGAAGATAATTGATAATCGTTGTGGGACCGATTGGGACTGAATGGAGGCGGTTGAAAATGCGCTCACCGCCATCGCTTTGCTCAAGTCGCTGTTAGCCAGCGCATCTTGGTAAGCGGCTCCGTCGGAGTTGAAGCGAAACAGGGAATTGCGCACGGCGTTTATATCTCGCAGCAGTGATTCGAGCTGAAATGGATGTCACAATGGCTCGGTAACATTTTACCGTTTTACGAAGTAGTTATTCATAGTTAACCATATCCTGATATAATGACATAAATTTTTCGGCTAAGATATAATTTAAAACACGTTCCACTACTAAAAATTGCAGTTTTCGCTCCCTGACTACGACTTATGAGCTACTTTAGGACACCACGGATTTTTATGATACAACTTGTCGTATCGATTATGATACATGTCACACAACTTTTGCACTTAACTGTTTCCTAGGGTTACGAAATTCCTATGTTACCGACCCAATTAGATCGGGTTTTTCCAAAAATAACTCCCCTCTCCCTTTACACTCAATTTACTTTTAATTACAAAGCAACGTAAGAGAATTATTCCAAATCCATCTTTTTATTACAGCACTTCGAACGAGTTTTAACATGATCATTAACACATTTCATCGCAACGCTCGAAACTAGGCCTCAGGGGAGTTATATTCGAGAGATTCCAAGAATAGCAAAAGAAGTAATACAAATGAAAGCTCTATTGAGTAAAAACTTACTTTGGCCACCAATTTTTTTACTGCCGGAGCAGGCGGGGTTACAAGAATATATCCCAGAAGCACAGAATGCAGCTGAGGCAGGAACATAACTCTGTCGCATCCTGGAGGATCTGAAACACGCCGGACTTGCGCTACAACTCAATAAAGCCAATCACCGCTACCTTTCTGTATTACAATGCTTCCGCATTCTCCTAGCGTCCCGTTGCCGGGCCCGGGTGACGGCGCCGATGAGTTCATCACCTTTTCGATGAACTCCTGTAGCGCATTCGACCCGCCACCGAGAGTAGTCGACCCGGTATTTACTTGGCTTCGAAGGCCTGAAGATCACGACGTAGTCAAATATCGTACGGATATGAGGGAATCGAAAACAATCACTATTCAGTTGCCCGCAAGTGAGCGTGTCCAGCACGCCGCTCGTTCCATTCCCGGCACTCGCAAAGAAGTCGAACACGTCTTTGATCAACGCCTGCAGATTCGAAGCCCCAAGCTCGTTTTGAAGAGAAGTTGAAATAGCCAAGAGATCAAGCGCCGTGGCGGCCGTTATGTTGCGACCGGTTAGCGCGGGGAGAGCGTGGGCGACCTGCAGAAATAAGCCATAAATGATGATCTACATCTACCGTAGCTGACACTCACAGCTACTATCGCTCCGCTCGCGTTGAATGGATTTTCGCCTCCAAAATAAATGCCAATGGCCAAGTTGAAGATGCTGAAATTGCACAGCTGCTCCGGTGGATCGCCGCCATTCACCAGCACAACGCTCTTCCGTCGGCTGTCCGCATCACAAAACGCCTCTTTAATAATTTCATCGGCAACAGGCAGTAACTGCATCGCCAACTGCATGCCACTGCCGGCTGTGAGGTTATTCAAGCTCGGGAGCAGCTGTAAATATACGACGATGTAAAAGTGAAAAAACCATTTCCATTTCGCTATTCGCCTCACCTCTCTCAGAGCAGTGACAAAGAAATAAGGCGTCAAAGACGCCGTGGAGAGCATCTCGGCGGCCGTGTAATTCTTCAACTCGTCGTTGAGCACAGACGAAATATTGGTGCCTTTATTGAAGAATGAAGCGATGGGCACGTTGGGATCGGCGTAGGCCGGGTCGGAGACGGGCAGGTGGGCGAGCGTCTGGACGATCTTGACCAAATCGCGCGCCAACATCTGCAGCGGTTCGCTGTCGGCGCCTGTCGACGACAGGAACTTGCTCACGTCCCTCAGCGTTGTTACGAGACTGCAATCGATACGTCGCTCAGTCAATCACATTCCACTAGCGTGACTAGAGCTGTAACGGGGTCGTGGTTTTCAAAAACTTCGGGGTAGGGGTTGATTTTAAAAGTCGGGGAAACCCGTGGGGATCACGATTACCCCGACCCCGTTACAGCTCTAAATGTGACCAACAGTGAATCGTTTGGCATGTTCCGTCCGACAATTCCTTGATCGTCGCCGGTCGTTGGCTTCGACTGACACGTATTTGCCAGCCCGCACAGCAAACTTTGCAGGAACGGCAAAAGCCCAGTACCCGGCATCGCCTTCGCATCGTAATGACCTAAAGAAAGGGCGTGATCGGTGGTCATCGAAACTGCCGACTCCACACTAACATGTTGGATTTGGATCCGAGAAGTCCCGCGTGCGAATCAACGCCAAGAAGAGGAACAGCACGACGGGCGTCAACAGTTCCACCGTCAGCCATTTCTGAAGCAAGCAAAGATTCACTTTCGCGTTCGAAATATTAGGTCATCTCTAGTGTTCTTAAATACCTCAATTGCCTTTTTTAAAATGAGATATCGCGAAATTTAAAGCGATTACAATTGAAGGGCAGTTGATTTGTTAAATATTTTCAAGTTTTGTTAGATAGACAAAGTGTTCTCCTCGTCCGCAATATATCTGATCATTTCCATTCTTTTCTTTCTTTTTTTGTTACAGATGACTTTTTGGACAGTTTAATAAAACACATGAATCTTCAGCTTACTTTCTGACGCCTCCGGATCATAAAATTCTTCCATAGCAACAGTCGGAGTTGCGTCCATACCGATGTCATGGTGGACCCGATGGAAGGCGCCGATCAAGCTAGGATGTCATCGCTTGATCGCAAACATGAGGCTGACTGAAAAGAAGTTGCTGTATGCGCCAATCGACCAGCGAAGGCAATGCAATTAGCACGTGGGGGCGCAAACTGCGTACGTCTCATTTCTATGACCCGTTGCTAAGAGCGTTGAAGCGCACAGCCCTCTGCAGCATAGCTACCTTGCCTCCTCTTGAAGGCGATGATGAGGCATTTTTCATGTCAATTATTATCAAACTCTCTTATTCAAATTGCCTGCAAATTAATTAACCGGCGCAAGCGCGATGCAATCTATTCATCGATTCATGAACTATTGTTCGTCGGAAGTGCACCTTCGAGAGCCGCTAGCGTTTTTTAATCTGAGCGTTCGATATGAGCCAAATATTTTAATGACTAATCGTTCACCTGTACTCTTTATTTGCAAATGTCTTAGCAATCAGCAAGTCAGCTTATTTTTATCGCGTTGGTAACGACATTGAACCCAGAGCCTAGAATAGGTTCAGGAACTCGGTAGTGCAGCTTTTAGCAGAATCGTGAGATGGCAACTTTGTCTGAATTTCACTCTACGCTACGAATGAAATGCCACAACTATCAACGACAAAGACTGTCGCAAAGACAGAGCGAACAACGATTCTTCCGCGTTCTCGCATCGTCAAGCTATGAGTCAAATCATGTGCGACGGCGAAGTAAAGGTTCCTAGTGACGAGGAAGGTCATGAGAACTGAAAAAACTAAGCAGACGGGATTTTCTCAGCGCCAT
>NIUQ01005288.1:0-11420 GCA_002796945.1 Plectus sambesii
AAATTTGATTCAAGTCCGTTGGAAGAGACTGTGATTGAGAAAGTCACGGCCCGATTCTTCATTAATCAAGAGTTTACGTGCACTCGAAAGCAGTTTCCTTTAATTCTCGCTTACGGTACGTTTGCAATCTTATGAATGATGTAACTGTCAGAATTGTTTGCTAACTTAATTAGTCAATTAAGATATATATTTTTATAGTGCTGGCTAAATTCATTATTATTATTATTATTATTGCTACTATTATCTAACTATTACCATATTACTACTACCATATTTACTACCATTATTACTACTTCCATATTACTACCATTGCCAATAAGCAATAAAGGTGTATTTTTCAGGCATCACTTGCCACAAATCGCAGGGTCTGTCGCTGGATGTGGTGCTGGCCGATCTGGGAGGCGATGTCTTTGAACCGGGCATGGCGTACGTTTCCTTGTCGCGAGTACGCCGTCTACAGAATCTCTACTTGTTTGACTTCGATGCCGCGCAGATCTGCTGCAACGCATTGGCTTACAACGAGTACCAGCGATTGCGTCCATTGTCATTTCCCAGTCCACTGCCACTGCTGAGCAAGTGCAACGTGTGGCCGCTAAGCGGGAGGCCACGTCAAGGTTCGCTGCTTTCACGCGCGCATCACTCTGCTGTATCTGTCTCCATCACCGCTAACGACAGAAGAAGGAGCAAAGCACCAAAGAAGAGAGCGCTACCAGTGCAACAGCAGGCCAAGAATGATGGAAGAGCAGCAAAGAAGCCGCGTTTGACGACGGTCAACTCGGCAAGCAGCCGGTCAGAGCAGCCATCTCTGCCCATTGTTAGGCTCAGCAACACGTCCAGATTCAACTGCTACAGCAACACAGTGGTCCAGCTGCTTCGTCACCTGCCGCACTTCAATGCCGCTCTGTCCAACTTGCCGCCTAGTGAGCTTTGCGGTGTACTGCTGGAAACGATGATGGGACTGCATCCAGATACGACGCTGCTGCGCCAGACCGTTGGCGGTGACTTTGCGATTCCGCAAATGCACGATGCTTGCGAATTCCTCTTGCATCTTCTCAATGCGCTCGATTCGTTCGATATTGAAGAACAGTTCGCTTTCGTGGAGAGACCCGTTCAACGCTGCACTCAGTGCGAAGATCATCCCCTCCGAGACGTTCAGCCGATCAGAGAACTGATACTTCATTTGCTCCCTAGTCAATATCATCAGGAGACTTTCCAAACCGTCGTCAATCGTGTTCAAAGCGCCGAAGTGAAGGACATGCCCTGCTCGCTACCCGACGGTTCAACGGTGCAGCACCGGCACAGTAACCACCTCGAGATCAACTTTCAACCGGCTCAAAAGTACTTGATCATGCAATTGAACAAGTTTCACTTGAATCGTGGCGAAATGGTCAAGCGGGATATGATGGTCACCAAATTCAGCCAAAGTAACCAGATGATGTTCGGTTAGTTATTTACCTTGAATGTCTTCATATGTCATCAGTTAACTATGTTTCTTTATTCAGGCCATCGCTTCCGGGCCATTGGCGCCGTCGAACATTTAGGACACAGCCCATTGATCGCTCACTACATCGCTTGGTGCCGAAGCGACAACAGCTGGTTCAGATATGACGACGACAAGACTCCTCAGCAGAGAGCAAGATTGCCAAATGGCCTGAAAAACATCGTGACGCTGGTCTTGGAAAAGTTCTGAACAGCACCTGGTATGGCGGTGCCCATAGCTAAGCACTCATTCTCTTGAGAGCACCAACGCTCATTCTAGCGCGGGTAAAAAATGACGCGTTCTGGGCCCTTTGGGAATCGTATGCTTCTAAACTATTCAGTGCGTGACTATTTTTTCTACGTATCCCCTTTCAAATGTATTGTATGTTCGCCCTTACTGCTATTGGTAACGATTCGTCGTTTCTTATTTCAAATACGACTTATTCAAGCCTATGCTCCATCAAAAAATTGCGCGGCGTTCTATCTTGTCTGATACTTTTTGACATCTGGACCAACGGTCAACACTTTATTCTGGTCCGTTTCATTACTCAAAATTTTATAGACTATGATCTTTTGCACCGCCGACTACAGCCGTTTGGACTGCTTGTGGGGCATCAGTCAACTGTTTTGGTTCTACTATAACTAATGGTTTAATTCTCATATGATTAATATAATAATAAAGTAATTTCCGGTTATTATATTTGCAGTTTGGTAAAGCGTCGTCGGCCCGATAGAGAGATGTCCACCAAGAAATTGGATCTTTTCAACGCGTGTCGGCGCACGTTACATTTCAAGATTACATCGTTTTGGATATGTGATTGATGTTCGTGTACGCTTTTTTGTGTCTCGTTTCCGATTTAATAACCAGCGCATATTCATATAAACTCTTGCTACTCTGTACTAATAGCAGTGGATGGAGAAATACTTTTCGCGTCAAATAAACCCCTCTTAACCCTTATCCTATACCGTACCTCCGAATACCACGACCGTCAAGAGACCGACATACTGAACGCTTACTATGCGCCAATGATTGCGCACCGCTATCAACCGCTACCGGAGGAGCGCATCAGTCACGCATCACGACCGTCAATCGCTTATGCAGAGAGCGCAGGAGTAAAGTGATAAATCGAGTGCCACGGTAAGCGTATATAATAATGATGTGTATTTAATGAAACGCGGAAAGTGTGAATAATGAAGTATATTGGTTAGCATTCTTGCTATATTGCTGTCATATCTTCAACTGCTTCTATTGATAAAGCTCTAGCCGTTCTAGTTTATTTCGAAGGATGCAAACAGCAATCCATAGGATCATAGTGTGATGACGAAATTCGTTTTTTGTTTGTTAATTTTTTTCATCAGCGACTGTTAGTCGCTTAGAAAGGTAACTAAATTCCAGTGAAAAGCTCAAAAAAGATTTGAGAAAGTATTCCTCGTTCTTGATTACTTCCCCCATGTATGATTAGGTAAATCTTAGAAAGTGACCCAAATAAAAACAAAGTTAAAACCATCTTAGCATTCTGAAAGTATTGATCTCTGTAGCATGTGATGGGGGCGCCCCCAACCGCAAGCTATGGACGACGATACCAACATATGAGGGACAGGATGCGCGGCACTTTGCGCTCAATGATGAAACCCTTTTACTCAAGTGTATCAATTAAAAAAATTCGGCTAAAACTTCAATTCTTGAGAACGAGCCGCTGTATTTATGTCCGTTATCAGTCATTTTCCTCACCATATACTATCATATTGTTAATGATTGACCAGCGGCTCGTTCTCAAGAATTGAAGTTTCAGCCGAATTTTTTTAATTGATACACTTGAGTAAAAGGGTTTCATCATTGAGCGCAAAGTGCCGCGCATCCTGTCCCTCATATGTTGGTATCGTCGTCCATAGCTTGCGGTTGGGGGCGCCCCCATCACATGCTACAGAGATCAATACTTTCAGAATGCTAAGATGGTTTTAACTTTGTTTTTATTTGGGTCACTTTCTAAGATTTACCTAATCATACATGGGGGAAGTAATCAAGAACGAGGAATACTTTCTCAAATCTTTTTTGAGCTTTTCACTGGAATCACTTTTAGGCGACTAATAGTGAGTCCTACTCACTTTTAGCCGCTAATAATGAGTCGGACTCACTTTTAAGTGACTAAAAGTGAGTTCGGTTGTCTAAAAGTGAGTCCCGCCAAGAATCGTTTATAATCCAGGCTAGAAGTGAATCCATCCTTAACTTTATATGTGCTGGAAATAGCTGTTACAGTCGACACTCGATATAACGGCATCCCGATATAACGTCACTCTCGATATAACGGCCCTTTCGATATAACGTCACTTGGGGCCGGTCCCTACGAAGAAAAAGTCTCTCGGTATAACGTCACCTCATCATTTTTGGCAAAAAAATCAAAATTCAAACAAAAAGGCTCTCAACAAATTATTCAATTTTAAGTTTTTAAAATAGCTAACAAATTCCAACACGAAATTATGTAAATTTTGCAATCGAAGCAGAAGCAGAAATTATTCTGCACTCTTTTTTGTCTGTCTTCGTCTTTCTTGTGTTTAAGCGGCCGTTACATAGCTGCGGCGTGCGGTTTGCGACGCAACGGTTCGTTACAATGCTCTAACGCTTGCAATTTTGTTTACGGCGTGCAGCTTGCGATCGGTTTGTTTCGATCGCAAGCTGCACACTGCAGACACCCTTGCAACCTTTTTGAATTTTGCATCAATCTTTGCGCGAAGTATTGAAATATTACGGTATTTTTGAATACCTAGATTTTGAATAAATAAAATCCATGGAGAACAATGAAGTTTTTCGCGCTCTTTTTGATACATACTGCAGAAATGATTGCAGCTATGTAACGACCCTTTGCAACAGAAGTTGCACGCCGCAGCTATGTAACGGTCGCTTTACTGTTTAGAAACTGTATGTCTCGAATTTCTTTGTCTGCTTATTTCAG
Source organism: Plectus sambesii (assembly GCA_002796945.1). Lineage (NCBI taxonomy): Eukaryota > Metazoa > Nematoda > Chromadorea > Plectida > Plectidae > Plectus > Plectus sambesii. The sequence continues at coordinate 4,431 of NIUQ01005288.1, forward strand.
TTTATTAATGAGCATTCCAAAGAAGCGAAGCTGAATAGAAATAAAATTGTTGCATTCGATTCGTTATTGTCTTCTAATGTGCTTGTTTTTGGTAAAAACCTCAATATAACGCCACACTGTGGGATTTTTGACCCAAAAACTCTCAGTATAACGCCAACTCGATATAACGTCACTCTTGATATAACGTCACCTGGGGCCGGTCCCGAGGGGTGCCGTTATATCGAGAGTCGACTGTATGCGCTTATTTTGGCTTAATTTTTGCTCAAATCCTTAAAACAAGCATGTTTGGATAGTTATATAACATTTCTACTTAATACGTGCACTTTCCAATATAAAGAGAACCTTTTCCTAATCAAAAGGGAAATTTTTCATATAAATCTGACTTGAAAAATGTCCTTGTTAAATATAATGGTATATAAAACATTCCTTGTCACTAAACAAAACTTCGAGATAACCAGAGTTGAAAGGCGCTTTGAGTGACATTATGGCGCGGTCATGCCTATTGCACTTATCCGGTCACGATTCAATAGAAAAGTTGCACATGGGGCTTGCAAAAATATTGCACTTATCCGGTTTTTGCACTTATGCGGTTTGCAATTATCCGGTTTTGGATCGTGTACAAAACATAGTACAAAAGTTCAGGGCATGGAAAATTGTTGCACTTATCTGGTTTTGACTGTACTGTGATATAATATGCGTATTTAATTACGCCCCGGGCGTATTTTCGAGAAAAGGCAGCAAAAGTGATATGTTTTTTGATGTGGTCAGAATAATTTTTTGACCGAAAAAAAAGCCCGGGGTGTTTTTGAGAAGTATTTCGAAAATACGCCCGGGAGGGCTTATTTTCGAGAAAACCTGGTAGGTACTGTAGCCAAATGAAGGCTTCGTCGCGCCCCCTCGCTCTTCATGCAGCAGATTGGCGGCATATCTGTTTTTACCATGCACATAAATATTGCGAAAACAGATTTAATGAACCGTTTGTTGTTATTCGCATGCGCATCGCTTGTTTAAATTATATAACAGACGAGCAAATCGCTGTTTTATGCATAAGAGCGCATCTGTTTTTGCAATTCATATGACAAAAGTTAGTGCAAAAAAAGAAAAAAGAGGTGTTTTTTTTGTTTTCGTCATGCATAAAAGATAGATATGAAAATATCGTCAGGGTACACGCGCAGTCAAGGTACACGTGCAACGGACAATTCTTAATAAATAAGCTTTCAACTGCATGGACAACTAAGGCAGACACACATCATTACGTGTGCAAATATAAATGCTCATTCACTTTTTTTTCTCTTTTCCACGAAAATAAGATGCCGGTAAAAATGAATAGCATATGAACTCCTCTCAACTGGACTAACTGAATGTTGGAATTGTCCTAATTGTAAATTTATTCCATAAACAAGGTTTGTGAAAGTTTCCATTGATTTTCGGAATTCTTCACAGCTGTCTTGTTTACGCCTTTGTGAACATTGCAACATAAAATCTTCACTTATATATAAACCACCATCAATTAAACATGGGAACAAATTTTGAAAAGCAAAAATAGAATCATTTTGGTCGTGTGTTGCATCTTCAGCAATAACTTTCAGATTAGGGAAAGTACTGCAAATTTTCTCCAGAGATGACAGATTCTTGATACTGCCTTGCATAAGTTTAATGTTGCTAGGCAAATTCCGTTCTGTAAGACAACATTTCAGATATTTATCGAACGCGTTTTAAGTCAACATACTGTAAACAGCGTTTATTTTGCGTTATTAATGCATTAATATATACAAATAAGGGCAGTCTTAAGAAGTGCCCAGAGCCCAAACGGTAACCTAAGGTGTCCTAGCATAGGGCTATCAGTGGGTGGAGTTTGGGCCTTCTCGCTTACAAACTGTTGTCGCGAAACCTAAAAATCTTCGAAAAGGCTTAAATCTGAGGTGTCTTTCGAAGGTCAGTGTAAAGCGGAGAGCTGAGATGGTCAGCTGTTTTTTGGCACAGAGTTAGTCCACAAATGTGCTTATGTTTCTTGAGAAAATTATCGAAATTGGCCAAAAATGTTCCGTTTCCCATATGATAAAAATGTATGTGCCGCATGGGCTACAGTAAGGTCATAGGCCTGCATCAATATCATATCTTAACCCAAGAAGTTTTTTTAATTATTTAGTTATTGGGGATGTACCTAGCTTAATGAATCCAAAAGACACTAACTTGGCCAGTTTTCATGATTAACGATTTTTGAAGCAGAAGCAGTCAATACGTCCGCAGCTGAGCTGTGATGGTAGAGTAAGTAGCCAAAAATGGATAACCATGAAAATTGGTGATTTAGGGCCTTTCGGAAATCGTCAGCCTTAGGTCATTCCCGTTATATTTCAAATTTGACATACAGGGTGTTTCAAATATTTCCGCCGATTTGAATTTTGAATAACTTTTGATTGCGTGGTCCAATTTGAGTAATTCAAACGACAGTAGACTCCCCCTGCTCTGCGGTTTTGTTTTTCAAGTTTTTCAAAAATATTCTTGTAGGGACCAAATTTTTTGTTTTCTGACCGTAACTTTGTTCAGAGATGACCAGCTGGCCCAAAGTTAACATTTTTGCGACCTATACAATTTGTTAATTTGACTGATATCACACTTTTGAAATTTTCGTGTCAAGACTTTAAGTTCAGTTTTTTGGTCCCAAGACGAAAATGCCTAAACCTCGATATTAATCAGTTCCCCTGATTGCGTGGGTCTCAAAAATGTTAATTTTGGGCCAACTGATCATCTCTGAACAAAGTTACGGTCAAAAAACAAAAAGTTTGGTCCCAACATGAATTTTTTAGAAGCTTAAGAAACATAACCGCAGAGCCTGGGGAGTCTATTGCCGTTTGAATTACTCAAATTGGACTACTCAATCAAAAGTTATTCAATTTTCAAATCGGCGGAAATATTTGTAACGCCCTGTATTAGTAGTATGCACAGTGTCGCTAAGCACTGACAGCCTGATTAATAGTTTAACTCCTACAATACCCCCAACAGTGCTGAAATAGAAGACTTAAATGGTAACGTTTCTGATATTTTGCTTGTAACTTTTTTATCTCTCAAGCTTCCGAGTTGGTTTAGAAACTATTTGATAGACCTTCTAAAGTATGATACAAGAGCCTAGTTTCATGTTAATTTGAGCACTCGCTAAAAAGTTATCATAGAATGATTCTCCTCATAAGGTCAAAAATGGAACAAAAAAAATCGATTTCTGGTCGATATTTTTTATTTCTACGACTTCCACACCGAAACATAATATTAAAGTACTTGAGGACTAATATTCTTATAGCTCTCGTTCAACAAAAAGAGGGCCCGCTAAGACGATGCTAAGGCTGAGAAATATTATTATCCCCTTTTTCAAGAATGTGCACAGAATTACAGAAATAGGCTACAGCTCTGAGAATTCTTCCAAAACATTTCTAACATTTGCTCTATGTGTGGTTAAATTCTCAAGACTGTAGCTTACTGCTGCCATATACTTTTTCACCAAAGAACCGATTGGTCAGGTTTTTAAGGTTAAATCGGAAAAATCAAAATGTTTCAAATGATCATAACTCCACAATCCAGTAAAAAAAGGCCTGACCTTGGGAAATTTAAGCATAGAATTTAAACCTCAATAAAATATTACAGGTTTTAGAAAAAACTGGTACTCACCCGAAACAAGTAGGTTGACACCCCTCCTTCTCCCGGCGGATTGCTTCTTTTCATTTTTAATATGCGCATACTTGAGTACATCAATGGGCGGGTTTCATTTCGCGTACCGGGTTTTTCCGATTAGAAGCCCCCCCAAATAGAAGCCCCACTGGGCTTCTATTCGGTTTGACTTTCCAAATAGAAGCCCCGGGGCTTATATTTGGAGCCGAAAAAGGATCAGCATGAATGCGTAAAGCGATATTATTTCAAATGAATTTTACGTGTAAAAACCGCATTCTCTATTAGAATTTGCAAAAATCATATAGATCTTCCATTATTTGCATGTAAGATTAATTTGAAAGATGGAAAAATTACGCAAAACACAATTATGATTGGTACTGCAAAAAGCGTTACGTAATCGAATTTTCCAAATAGAAGCCCCGGGGCTTCTATTTGGGGACAGAGTAGAGACGCGAAAAGTGCCAATTCTTATTACAAGCCCCGGGGCTTATAATCGGAAAAACCCGGTACGTTAGTTAAAGTAGCACTTAACGCAATGATAACGGATAGGCCTTATGTACTATATTAGCAAAAGTACGAGATATGAAACCGGCCCAATAATTATTGCGCAGCAGACGGACAGCGGTGGCATAAATCTGTGCAAAGAATATGTCAGAGATATACGCAACCCTCATGGACATCATGAATCTCCAAAAATTATTTGTTGAAATGCACCTCGCAGAGAATATCTTTCAGGTTTATTTTAAGTGCAATGAGATCAACTGTCCTTTTCTGAAGCGTGAACTAACACTGGAAAGAAGTATTTAACCCACTTCTAAACTGCAAAAGTCTAGGTATCGTTTGCTTTTGAACTCTTTGATTACATAGTTGCATTTCGCTTCTGAAGCTAATCCACTTAATGGACTTACCCCTTTGTCACTTAGAGAGTACCGGGTTTCCCCTAATTAGGCCCCGAGGCCTGTACGAGAGATGCCGGTTTTTGGGTGTTTGCGGGAAATTCGAAATTACGCCCCGAGGCTTAATTTCGCGAAATGCTTGTAACGTACTACAGTATACTAGTGTTTAATAGCATCGACAGATACTGTTATAAAGTAATAGGGCAACATTAAGCAGCGATTTATGATAGTTTCCAAGCAAAAATCGCGTTTAAATGCAGTATCACATGCACATCTACTAATTTTCCAACGCGTAACTCTGTTAAATGACTACACAGACGGCAATCTTTCCAGCCGTTGTGCAAATACTTTTAACTCCGAAATTTCGTCCTGAGGCTGAATATCGAGAAGACGTTCAAATTTACGCCCCGGGGGAAACCTAAATTTGGGGGGGGGGGCCTAATTACGTGAAAACTTGGTAACGACATTATCAGGAAATAGAAATATTTTTATGGCAGAAGATGATTCCATATGGTAACAGTGAATTAAGACAGACTCTTTCTAAGCATCGAGCTTCCCTTGGCACAATGGGCAAAAAGTTCTCAGATTTTGATGAAAATTTGCATTCTAGGGTAATTCAGATCGGAAATACCTAAAAACGCATCAGAATTTTTTGAAAATATTTTCGTGTTGAGATATGGCGGGAAATTCAAATTTGATCAGGTAATTACAGCAAAAAAACCAAAATCCTTGTTTCTGTATACCATTCGAAAGAAATGTTGAGAGGAATCTGAAAATGACCGAAATTTTAAAATTGATGCAAAACCAGGAAAGTTATGCAAGAAAGAATAGGTCGCATTTTTTCGCCTGTCAGTTTTTCGAAATTTTCGGCAAGATGCTGGTCACTAACCCTAAGCCAAAGTTACCTTAGGATTAAGGCCCTAATGAAGGGCTATTCAACGGTGCCATAAAAAATATCAAACTCGGGCACGAACAGGTCTCAAATTCGGTCCGAAGTTACCCACCCTTTGAGGCATTGTTATAACTACTGTAATTCGTTTGTGTTCAAGAAATCTCAAAACTGGTACATAGTCGGTGCAAACTTTGATTGAGTTTTTTGCCGTTTTTGGTTGGTTCTTTTCATATTTCGTAGCCTAGAGTTACTCTACCTTGAAATCATGTGTTACAAGCTTTGTAGTAGCGTGCTTAAACGGAGACAACTACTCAACTGACGTTAGTTCAAGCCTATACACGCAGGTGGACAACTTAAAAAATATTACACCTATTGGTCGCTACAGTTGACACTAAACATAAGAAGAATAGCTCAAGAGAACTGAAACAGTATTATTTCCATGTCAAAAAAGTCCTCCAAGGTACTCTGCTGCGTGATGGAGCCTATGTGGCATTAGAATTGAGGATAGTATTCTAGTCAGAAGAGAAGGTCATACTGAAGCTGCTGCGATCTGCCTGTTTTGGCTACTAATTTCCTCGATTTCCTCTATTACTCAATTTGAAAAGACCTAGCCACAAATGGCAAAAAACTCTATTGAAGTATGCGCTCACTTTGGACCAGCACTGAGATTTCTTGAACACAAACGAATTACAGTAGTTATAACAATGCCTCAAAGGGTGGGTAACTTCGGACCGAATTTGAGACCTATTCGTGCCGGAGTTTGATACTTTTTATGGCACCGTTGGATAGCCCTTCGTTAGGGCTTTAATCGTAGGGTAAATTTGGCTTAGGGTTAGTGACCAAGTTCTTGCCGAAAAATTCGAAAAACTGACTAGCGAAAAAATGCGACCTATTCTTTCTTGCATAACTTTCCTGGTTTTGCACCAATTTTAAAATTTCGGTCAGTTTCAGATTTCTCTCAACATTTCCTTTCGAATGGTATACAGAAACAAAATTTTTGGGTTTGTTACTATAGTTACCTGATCAAATTTGAATTTCCCGCCATATCTCAACACGAAAATATTTTCAAAAAATTTCTGATGCGTTTTTCGGTATTTCCGATCTGAATTACCCCAGAATGCAAATTTTCATCAAAATCTGAGAACTTTTTGCCCATTGTGCCAAGGGAAGCTCGATGCTTAGAAAAAGTCTGTCTTAAGTTTTCAGAACTTTAACCAAATACCCTGAAATGAAAGCAGGTTTCTTGAATTTTCATTCATTTTGTCATATGCAGGGCAATCATACTCTTTGCTTGCACTTTTGTGTGGAAAAATTGTCTTACGCTTTCTAGTTCAAACATGCTAGAATTATTTTAAGTACATTTCTTATGATATTTGTCTGATACAGTCAAAACCGGATAAGTGGAAATCGATCCGGCAAGGAATTTTTTTCCACTTATCCGGTTTTTTCACTTATGCGGTTTTTGCTTAAATGCACTCATTTTGGCTCGAATTTTGCTCAAATCCTTAAAATAGGCACATCTGATTAGTTATATAACATTTT
>NIUQ01005289.1:0-11253 GCA_002796945.1 Plectus sambesii
AAGTTAGACCAAATGGTAGCCACTCCTATTTCATTGCCTTTCTAGGAAACAGTTGGGAAAAGTAAATAGGAACTAGCAAGTATTTCTAAAGGGAACCTTTAGCTTTTTCAGACTAATATTGATAATAAAATGTGTCCTTTTTGATTTGGAAAATGTCCGACTTGGTTTGGAAAGTGTCCTGGTTGGTTTGAAAAGTGTCCTGGTTGATTTGAAAAGTGTCCTACTTGGTTTGAAAAGTGTCCGTTTTGAAGTGAAAATGGTATATATACAGGGTTCCGAATTGTCCTTTTTTAAAAAGATTTGTCCTTTTTTTGGGACCCTAAATCTTTTTTATTTTGAATTTTCTTTTTTAAAAAGAAATGTCCTTTTTTCCAAGGAATGTCCTTTTTTGTCCTTTTTTTGATAAAAGGCCAAAAATGTTTAAATATTTCGAAAAAAAGTTGATAATTTGCTCGAAAACCATTAAAATGATTTAAAAAAGCACCCTGTTTCAAAACGATATTTTGAAAATTAAAAAATACTGTATCGAATGAATTAAAATTAATACAAGCGCCTAACACCTGTGGGCCAATATTTACCATCATCATTCCAAAACATAGGGGTGCCTAAGCAACGAGTGGCTGCGCACGTGGTCAATTTTCTATTTTTTGCATGGCAATGGCAAAATGCCCTACTGGTGTTATTCACTTTTCAAATAAATTCGATTTTTGATTTTTAACAGGGTTTAGTGTGCATGTTTTACAATTCTCCGCTATGTCTCAGCCAAAGCGAAAGAGTGTTTACAAAGTTGATTTCGCCAAAGAGTTCCAAGGGATCAGGAAAGGAAAGGACGACTACCACACACATTGCATCCCATGCAAAGATGAAATCAATTTGACGGCTATGGGCAAAACGGCAATTGTGCAGCACCAAGAAAAGCCGAAGCATAATGAGAATGCCAAGGCAGCCGCAACAACAAGGTTTATTTTCTTTCCATACTTTCTATTGTTCATTTTGATATGCGAGTTACAGATCTTTGTCCAACTTTCTGTCAAGCCATTCTGCGCCAACTACTACGGACGACAAGACTGCTGCAGCCGAAGGTGCATGGGCTTTTCACGTTGCGACTCACAATCAGTCTTTTTCTTCAACTGACTGCTGCTCATCCGATGCTCTTTTCCAAACAATGTTCTCAGATTCTGACGTGGCAAAAAAGTTTTCTTGCGGACAAGACAAAACCAAGGTGATTCTGACAGGTATGTACACAGTTGCACAACAAGTTTCTGACTAGTTTTGCTGATATTTAGGTGTGCTAGCTCCGTACTCTGTTGAATGTTTGCTAAAGGAATTGGGTAGCCAGCCGTTTTCAATCTCAATCACAAGGAAATCAAGCTATTCCCACTGGTCATTAGGTTTGAGTTTTGCCTCCTTTCTTTCGTTAAATGTTAGTCTATAATTTATTAACAGATATTTTACTGCGTCAAAAGGAGTTCAAGTGCGCCTATTGGATATGGAGTCTTTGCCTGGGGAAGATTCCACAATGGTAGCAAATTTCATCGCGCAAGTTCTGGGGAAGCATCAGCTGCAGTTCGAAAATCTCGTCTCGTTTTGCGCTGATAATGCGCCAGTAAATTTCGGTGATCCCCAACTTGCGGGGCTGAACAATGTTTTCAAGAAGCTGCAGGAGAAGAAGAAAAACCTGATTCCAGTGGGATGTCCAGCTCATATTCTACACAATGCCGCACAAAAGGCTGCTGACCGTCTTCCAATCGATATTGAAGCTATCGTTTTCAAACTAGCAAGCTATTTCAAGGGTTCAACTTGCCGACATGAAAATTTTAAAGACATTTGCAAATTCTTCGAGGTTGGTTACTTATGGTTTACAAGTTGGAATTTATTGACTTTGTTCAGATTAACTACGAAACAATTCCTTCTCATGGACCGACTCGGTGGCTGACGCTGGGCAAAGTGATCGATAGAGTATTGAAGCTGTGGGATCCGCTAACTACACTCTTCACTTCAAAGGACAAGTCGCCAAGGATTTTTGAGGAGTTCTTCAGTTTGGATGAATCGTTGCCTGTGCTTCAATTTCTTCACAGTGTGCTTGGCGTATTTGAAAAGCCGTTGCTTTTACTTCAGGTATTTTTTTTCAATTTCCTGTTGTATTTGATTTATAAAATTCTTGATTCAGAAATCGAAAGGCCTTCTCCCAGAACTGATCGATATTGTGAATTCTTTCAAACAGCAACTAAATAAACGCAAGACAAGAAAATTCTTTGGAGCATCAACAAGGGTGTCTCTTCAGCGTTTGGGCAGGCAGGAGGAAGTAAGCTTGGGCTTGAGTTTTTTGGTATGTTATTGGGTCGGAAAAAGTTAGTGAAAAAATAATCACTTCATTATTCAGGAATTCTACACAACTGTCATCGAATACATCGACAAATGGTTCCACGTTGAATTTCTGCCCACAAATATCTCCTGGATAATGCTGTCAAAGAGGAGCGTCGATTACTACGAAATTGTTGAAATGGCCGGGCAAGTGGCGACAGAAATTGCAAAATTGGATGCACTTTTCAATGAAGTGGCCGAATTGAACCATATGCTCCAGCAAATTCCGGATGAGATCTTTGATGGGGATACGGCGGAGATGAAATGGCAGAAAATTTTCAAGGACAACGATATGCTTCCATGCCTCTACAAACTGGTCAGCATCATCCTCTCAATTCAGGTAGCAAACTCTTCTGTGCCTCTATAAACTGGTCACTATCATCCTCTNATACTGAGTACACTTTCTCCTACATATACTATTCATCTGAACGATGTTAATCCGTGATCGCGTGCCGCTCACGCGCCGCTTGTTTGAGTTAATGTAAAGGATAAATGATGTCGTTACAAAAAGTGTGATAGCATGCAGTACATTGCTCGAGTCGCGACAGTTTTACATGTTTAACTATGTTATGATTTATTGTAGAAATAATGTGTTTAAAGCGGATATATGGGTCTTTTTGAAAGTGTCCTTTTTTCTGTGTCGAAATCTTTCTTTTTTTCGCTTTTTTTCAAAATGTCCTTTTTTTCAAAATTTTTCATTTGGAACCCTGTAGGACAATAATTAAAACGCGCCCTATAATTGCTTAAAATGCGCCCTATGTTTTTGCAGTCTTCAAACGCGCCCTATGTTTGACCTTAACACACTGAAAATATCAAACATAGGGCGCGTTTGAAGACCACGAAAACATAGGGCGCATTTTAAGTATTTATAGGGCGCGTTTTTAGTTTTTTCCAACCCTGTATATATAGGATGCTGTTCACTGCAGGGTAACCCAATTTTCCCGAGCCAGAGCTTATTCGAAAGCCCTACTTCTGGAAATTTATAGCGCCCTTTCAAAAAATTTTTATAGATGCTCTAAGGGCACGCCCCCTTGGAAAAAAAAGTTTCCGGAAACTGCTTTTTTGGCCTCCACATGCAAAGGAATGCAAGTTTTTGGCACTCTGAGAGACAAATAAAAATTTTGTCACAAGGGGAAAGCCTCGGGGTACCCCATATTTTCGAAAAAAAATTTTGTTCTCTGCGTGAGATATTAACGTTCCATCATGGTCGAGTAGTAGGAATGTTTTGAAAACTGACAAACTTTTTCGAAAAAGAGGGGTACCCCGGGGCTGTCCCTTAGTAAACATCTTTTTTTTCGTCTCTCAGAGTACTAAGAGCTTGCATTCTTCTGCATGTGGATAGAATTTCGATCATCCCATGCCGAGATAATAGATTGCAAAGAGGAAACTGTCTGCATATGTAATATCATCTGCTTTGTGATCAATGATCTCAGTATAGGATGATCAGAATTTCGTGAGCTACAGCTCATTTTGTAGCCAAGTCTTTCTTCTACATAATTGTAAAGTTTCATTAAAATCCGTTTCGTGGTTAAGGCCGGACCATAATTTTTGCGCACGCGAGGCGTGCGCAATTGAGTCTTTTGATTTGAGCAGATCTGAGGCGAGCGCACAAGTAGCACCATGTTTCGCATGGAAGCAGACGTCTATAGACGCTAAAAATGAACGACTCTGGGGTAATTTGGGTCGGTGATTCGAATGGACGCATCAGTTTTTTACGTACATGGCTCATTCGCAGGGAATTTCGCTTCGAAAATCGCACTTTTCACGATTTCGTTTGGCGTTTTTTTCTTTTCGAGAGTTAAACGAGCTAAGTAGCATATAAGGTTAGTTTTGATCGCGTAGCACACGTGGGCGTCAAGTTTTGCTCGATTGATCTACTTATTGGCGACTGTGACATCAAAATAGCTGCACCCACCCAAAGGCCCTCTTTAGGGCCACGACTCCGCAGTGGACCACAGGGACTAGAAGCTACCCCTGCCCCAAGCTGCTACGAAGAAAAAAGACCACAAAAATCGTCACACTCAATAGTCGCACATTGAAGAGCCCGATACAGCAGCATCTCCTCGCTAAGTTGCTCAGTGACCTTGACACTTATTGCCATCCTCCAAGAATGTCAACTAAGGGGCCAACCAATCATAAGCCCATTAGTAATGTGGGATCACGTGAAAGTTCACTGCCTAAAGCATCAGAGACTATGTTTTGTTCCCTCTATCGATTAGCGTTGAGAACGCTGACATATTTCAAAAACACGTTTCGCATAGTATATTATTGTCTGACTACTGTTCGGCATTACTTTCACGTTATGGAAGGGTAGTTAGTAGATTAGTAGTTATCTTTCGAATTTCACCTACTGAGTTCAAATCCAATATATTGACAGTGTTTTTGCTCTTTCGAATACTTTGTATTTCGATTAAACGCAAGTACAGTGGAAACCGAATAAGTGCCCATGTTTTGCAAGCCCCATGTGCAACTTTTGAATTGAATCATGTCCGGATTAGTGCAAAAAGTTTTCTTGCGTAGTCGATTCGCACTTTCATAGCGGTTTCTACTTTATTTATTACGTAAGTTATCTTAATTTTTCCGAAGTCGCAGATATTCTACGGAAGATGAAATATGAAAGAATCAGCTTAGTTCTTAATTGAGCGAAAAAAGCGTGCGCACTCCTTCATCATGATTCATCATGATGAAGGCTTCTACTCGTAGGCAGTAATCGATAGCAATTCGGCGCCAATCGATGGCAAATCGCCGCCGATCGCAGGCAAATCGGGGCCAATCGATGACAAATCGCCGCCAATCGAATCCTTTTTTAAATAATGATCTTGTTTAACGCACGCCGCTGCGGCGTGCGGCAACGACCAAATACCAAGAATGTCTGCCGCAAGCCGCATGCAGCAACGGCGAGCGTTAATCTGGGACATACTTCCGCCGCACGCCGCAGAGATTATTGATTGAATCGCAGCGCGCTTGCAATTTGGCGCATACTTCCGCCGCACGCCGCAACGGCGTGCCGCAAACTTTTGCGCCGCCGCAAAAGTTGAAAGTTTTCTACTTTTGCGGCGTGCGGCGTGCGGCAAGCGACTAATATTGATTGATTTTCATCGATTTTGTTGATTTTTTGCTGCTTTAGTGTTTTTAATTCGATTTATATATATTTTTCACATTTTAAAGTATTTTGCGCGCATTTTGGGGTAGTTTGGGCGTTTTAGAGTATTCTAAGTGGCACTGCCGTCGGACCGCAATTGTCTGCGTTTGAATTTGGCGCATACTTTTGCCGCAATAGTTTGCGGCGTGCGTCGTTGACGCAAGAGTTTGCGGCAATGCCGCACGCCGCACACTCTTGCGGCAACGANCTGCGTTTGAATTTGGCGCATACTTTTGCCGCAATAGTTTGCGGCGTGCGTCGTTGACGCAAGAGTTTGCGGCAATGCCGCACGCCGCACACTCTTGCGGCAACGACGCAAGCCGCACGCCGCAACAGCGTGTGGCAAGAAAAAGTATGCTCCAGCCTTTATGGAGTAATCTTAATAAATATCAAATCAGTGCATTCGGACAATAATTGATAAGGCTCTGTTTCGAAACTATAACTACCGTATTTCTTCCAATAGACGCCCAGGGCGTCTATTTTTTTAATCAAGGCTTGGGGGGGCATCTATTAGAGGGTGGGCGTCTATTGGAAGAAATACGGTATTTCATTAATATCTCTTATCTTTGGCATTGCAGCTAACTTCCTAATAGCATGAATATGCACACAGAATTTTACGCTCTTTCGAATGGTAAACGGAACGAGCGTGCGCGCGATTTCTTGATAGGTCTCTAATGGGGGAGTACGTAGTTGTGTGCCAGCCTGTATATTAGAGCAATTCACGCAAGATGCACGCAGTTTTTAAGGAGCAAATATATGAAAGTTGAATATATAAGCGATTGAAATCTTATAGTGCAAACAGACTGCGATATATTTAATGAATGTTTAAGAAAGAACTGAGTGATTTTCGATTGTTTTTCTTGAACGAATATGGTAAAAAAATTTTCTCTTCATTTGCACTGCACGAGTCGAAATTTTCTCCCTCCATTTCTACAGCAATGCATAAAATATTCAGAGCATTCAAAATTTCGCTGTTGGTGAGCATCTGCCGTTCGACCTCTTTCACTCCTATGTTCTGACCATAATTAGATGATAATTTAGCAAAATTTTGAGCAAAAATCTGCCCTTCGCCCGCTTATTTATTTATTTCGTCAAAGGAGAGAGATCTGTTTTTTGCGATGAGGAAATATGACTGACATATAGTTATGATGCCACTTATCTTATTCATGCTTTCCTCATAACCTACGACCTACATGCATGTCATATGCTGACAGATGCAATGATGCGGGTTCCGAATAATGTAAAAGTACACAACGGGAGCCAGCCAAGGGCTGCATATATAGTGAACGCAGCCGCTTGTGCCACCTGAGTCCATTTTATGCGAACTGGCTGAAAGCTCGCAAGATACGATATTAGGCGCAATTTAAACTTAATCATGGGCACTTTTTATTTGTGGCTGATGGGGAATTCCAACATCCGAAAAGTATAGCGCGAAATGAGCATTTTTCACGAAATTTTCGACAGCTCGTATCTGCTACGAATCTCCGCCCAATAACCCTAAGATGAATAGGCGTTCGTCACATAAGAATCTGATACCGTATGCTCTAGTTTTCGTGTTCTATAGCAACAGAGATCGTGGGGACCAGTTGCCAACGCAACACGGTTCCCATTTCGGTTTCGGTATTACTATTTTATTAATTCAAAATCGGTTCCAGTTTCAGTTCTCATGATACCAAAAATTGTACTATAGAGAATATGCGTAGCCGGTATTAATGATCCTGAACTGGAACCGGAACCGGAACCTTTAATTAATTATTCTCGCTCCTTACATAAAAAATCACAATGATACTGAAAATAGTTAAAATAGGTTACAACCCATTATTTCGTTGATAGAATTTTATGCAGTTGGGTGTCTAGCCTTTTTTGAGGCTAAGAATTACGTCGCGGGCATGATAGTCAGACTGTCCGTGGATGGAAGGATGCTCCCAACATGTCGAGCGAAATCGAGCGATCTACCCGTCACACTATAGTGCGAATTTCTGAGCTGAGTATCAAAATGATAATATCATATCAGTGCGGGTAGATCGCTTCATTTCGCTCGACGTGCTCCCGACAAGTTTGAAGTGCCCAAGTGGCGAAATATCACGGGACTTATTAAAGTAAGTTGGCACAATATCTTTTAAAGTTCGCTGTTTGAACGCGTAACTCAATTGATCGTCAGGGACCCAAGTTTATGCGCAGTATGCATGAAATGGACTCAGGTGCCACAAGCGTCTGCATTCCCTATACCTGGGTCCTGCATATAGCCGAGCTGCATATATTCGGATTTTACACTATTGAAATAATCAAGTTGTATAGGGGGCATGTCGATACAGCTAAAGCTAACAATTTATAGAGTAACTTACTCGCTGCCATCCGTAATTGTTGTCCGTGGCATAAGCCAACCCAGCTCGAAGATCAATCGGTACGTGTGTTTCAAATTCGACGTGCAAATGATCGTACGTATAATTGCGCTCGTCGTTTATTGCCTTCAAAATATGTATGTTACTAACACTAGTAGTTCACTGAGGCAGAATGCGGTTAAGAAGGAGCCGGTTGATGAGGAGTATCCCTTCAAGCTATCCTAAAACTATGCCATTCTACGAATTTGAAGTTCCTATAGACCATTTGTGAATTAAGCCGAAAATTCGCAAATATTCCATCGTATGTTTGCACAAAATTAGAGTTATTCTGGATTTGCAAAACGTATACAGCTCTGAACCTTATTGAATAAATCAATTATTCTTCAAATTATTAAGTCGTTCCTTATATCCTTTCGTTTTTCTAAAATTTCGGATTAGTATATCTCAGTGCTAAATGATCGCCATGGGCTAATTTTTTTTCATTTTGTAACTCATTCTTTCGGCTACAAAATGAAAAAACTACGGCGATCACTTAGAGTTGAGATATAAAAATCCTAAGTTTTCGATAAACGAAAGCATACATGGAACGACCTGATGTAATTTGTCAATATAAAACTCTAAAAAACAGATTTCTAATCCCTATTGTACTGAGAAGAATACAAAATTTAAGAAAAGAGGAACTAAACCATCAAAGTATAGTACCTGTAAGTCTAGCTGTACTGATTTTCGCGCATCTTCATATAACCTTTTCATTACATGACCACGGCCAGCATCTGGGGTTCTTCTCTCGTTTTTGTGATGAATTAGTTTTGTACACATTTCTGCCAACATGCCGCACAAAGTGACTTCGTAAAAAATGCCCGCAGTTATATTATCAAATTGCTGCACAGAATAACCGCTTCCGTACATGGTTTGCATGAAAAGCCTTGGGGGAGCGCGCGCCTTTCGTAAAACACTTTTTAAAATATCTTTTGGATGATGGTCTTCACATTTCTTCTTCGCGAATCGTCTCATGCTGCGGTGGCCGTATTTGACATATTCCTTGATTGCCTCATAAATGCCGTATATCGGATCAGTAATCAAACGCGCTTCTCTGAGGGCAGCGTTGCGTTCAGTATTCTGCTCAAAACGCGTAACCTGGTCCGAGAGTCGCTGAACACTGTCATCAATATCCAAAAACACTTTATTGAGGCAGATGCGCACGGCATGATCGGTGTAACCTGCATGTGCCGCCGACTTCAAAGCGCTTGAGCCAGCCTTCAAATTATGCGTGTAAAGCGGTGGTCACAATGCGGACACAAGACACAATTGTGTCCTGTGTCCCGCGTGTGTCCGGGGTGGTCACAATGCGGCAACATTTTGTAGCCGAGCCACAATTGTGTCCGGCCACAAAATGTAGCCGGCTACAATTGTATCCTGTGTCTTGTGTCCGCATTGTGACCACCGCTTTAATTAAGTAAGTTTCCTATCGCTTGTCCCGCTAAGTCGCAGGGTCCGCTTTTCTTGATGGTGGGTATGAGCCCACCATATGAATGCGACAGTGACTAATCCAACCGGCCGTTGCATGCCTGACACTGGGATGATGGTAAAGGCCCAAATAAATTTTTTAACGCACGCCGCTGCGGCGTGCGGCGTCTATCAATTACCATAGTGTCTGCCGCAAGCCGCACGCCGCAACGGCGTGCCGCAAAATTTGAAAATTTGCTAGTTTTGCGGCGTGCGGCGTGCGGCGAACGATTGATATTGGTTGATATTCATCGATTTTGTTGATTTTTCGCTTCTTTTGTATGATTTTAAATTGATTTATATATTTTTTTCGCATTTTAAAGTATTTTGCGCGCATTTTGGGGTAGTTTGGGCGTTTTAGAGCATTATAAGTGGCACTGCCGTCGGACCGCAATTTTCTGCGTTTGAATTTGGCGCATACCTTTGTCGCAATAGTTTGCGTCGTGCGTCGTTGCCGCAAGAGTTTGCGGCAATGCCGCACGCCGCAAACTCTAGCGGCAACGACACATGTTGCATTCCGCAAACTTTTGCGCCATTGCCGGACGCTGCACGTCGCTGTGGCGTGCGGCAAGAAAAAGTATACTCCGGCCTTAACCTGGAAACTTCTGCAGCAAAGCTGCAACCAATTTCTCGACCCGCGGAAGGCTGAGCACCTTGGCTGGGTGAGAAGTCGCTCTCAGCGGGAAATGAACCCACGTCCTTATAACAAGTGTGGCCTCAGACTACATCATTCTACCCCTACTTTTAAATTATGAGTGTATTAATTTTAATTTTAATGTGAAAGTAATATTATTCAATCTTTTTTATCGATATGATGCAGAAGTTGAGCAGTTCCTTATTTCAGAAACATTTGCTGTGAAATAGTCTTTTAATAAATTAAATCTTGCTCATATCGGTCATAAACTACTTAAATTTGAAATTTTGAGTCAGATTTAAATGTGAACGCTTCTCTTGCGCGTTACGTGGTTATTCAAATTCGTAAAGGAACAATATAAGATGTAAATTTTTCATGTTGTCAGGCGAAACGCTTTGAAAAACTATAAAACCGTAATAACGTAAAGAGAGCCGTATACCAGCCAAACACACAGAGTACGTCAGAGACGCTCTTGTGCACGAGGTGTAGCAAAGCGTAACAAACTTTTGCTAAATATTTTCATTCGCACAACAAAGTCCTCAGCTCACTGGAACGCAAATCGTTTGACTGATTCCTTTTAGCTATGAAAAAGTTGTGTCAAAAATGGTGCCGAATTGTCAGTAGCTACCTGCTACCGGGTTTTCTCGAAAATAAGCCCACCCTGTACTCTGTTTTCAAGAAGCTACAAAACAGCTTCTAACGACTGTTTCAGCACAAACAATGTCATGCATGGAAGCTCTATACACCTATTTTCACAAAAAATTCGCTTCACCTTCATGTGTTTCTTAGTAAAACTTTTATAGCTTCTCGAAAATAGAGTATAGGGTGGGCTTATTTTCGATAAAATCCGGTAAGTCTACTTGATGCCATTTTTTGCGGTGTAATTTCTGCCGTTTGCCGGATGCTTTAGTAGCGAGAAACTTGAGATCTGACTATCGCAGGAAAACGGCAAAATTTACACCGCAAAAAATGGCATCAGAGTTTCCACTGCTGGGAATCGTGTCTTGTTTTACATTACATTTGTGGGCATATAACGTTTAATGATTGCATTTCCGTCGATACTGTCCGAGTTTTACTGAACAAGATCATTATGAAAAAAACGTTTCGATTTGTGGCGATTGTACATCTTGGGGAGGTTTACTAGTGAGAAGCCTTCATTTCATGAAGGAGGGCTCGCGCATGTCACAGAATGCGACAACAATATTAGCATTCATGTTACTCAATGTAACAACTACATTCAACTGCGTCTATAACGTCAGTCAAAG
>NIUQ01005290.1:0-11132 GCA_002796945.1 Plectus sambesii
TCGAGAGTACATCTTCGGAGCAGTATGTGTGGTTACATTCTTCCACTCTCCTAAAGCATCCGATTCCAGTGTCGACCCGCAAGTTGGACCGTGCGCAAATAACTAGAGCCAAATCAGGAGTCTGGCAGAATTTACCATAGCACCAAGCTTTAATTGGAACAAGTGTTTGCTTAGAAATTGAAAAAAGAACTTGTTTACTTTTATGGTACCGTTCGATAGCTTCGAATTAGCACTTCGATTCGAGCGCGTTTTATACTTGGGATGAATTAGCGATTTTGACCGAAATCTCGAGAAATCAAATAATTTAAAAAATTCGACATGTCTTCTTATGCAACTCTCCAAATTTTACACTAACTGCAAACTTGTGCACACTTTCACATTGCGCTCATCATCGCCAATCCATTAACAGTGTCTAAAAACAGAGATTTTGTAAACTATCTGTTGCAAATATGTTAATTTCACACATTCTCCATGTCTCATCAGAAAAGCTTTAAAAAATTTCTACTGCATTTCCAAAGTATCGGCCACAATATTCCAGAATGGAAAGTATCATCGAATGCTGAACGTTTTCTTACAACTGCCAGAGGCACGGAAGAAAGCGCTCGATGTTCAGAAAAATTCTGTCTTACTTTTTCAGCTGCTGTAATGAATGACTGAAAGAACAATTTCTGTGATTTTATTCATTTTTTGCGTTATCAATAAATATGCTTTAGAGAAAGAGATTACTTTATTGGCCATCATCTCATTTCGCCTAGCTATCGGAATTGAAATGTATCCTGCAAGCGCTATGCCAAGACTGGACGCTGAGAGATCGACATCATCGAGGATATTTTGGGCGATTTAAAATCACCCACAGCCGATCCTGGCGACTATTTATTCTGCGTCTACTTCATATTCCTGCCCTTATCACTATAACGTTACTCCTTGCGGCGTTCTGTTCCTCCCCACTGGCTTCCGTTAGTTCCACAAATGATGCTTGCAAATCGCTTCAGCGCCAGCTTCACTGGTGCAATGTGTAGCGGAACTTGAAAAATGACTGAAGACGAACTCTGTAGCCTTATCCAGCATATGAGCTATAATTATCGCCTCGGTAAACAAGCCGCTTGCTACAAAGCGACAGATGCGGTTGTAAATTGTTGAACGAAACTGGCTACTGATCTTTCTTGACCGACAGAGTTGTGCGCGTGACCAGCGAAGCGCATAAACCTGAAGCGTAAAACAATGGCCGGTGAGATGAGAGAGCAACGCAAACAGGGCATCATTAACAATAGGTGAGAAGGCGTCTCGACGGAGCTCCCGTAACCAATGCTGTTGACTGATGTCTCTTTGTGCAACAGAATTAACCGGTCATTAACAAGAGAACAAACGCTTGCATATCATTCAAAAGTGCTGCGTCGTGACGTTCTTGTTTTCGCAGCACGATCAGTGACCGGGTGGATATAAGCACCAATTCGACTTGAATCAAAGCATTGGTTGTTGTTTTCTTCGCTGAAAACGACACCTATCCTTGTCGAGTTAATCACGATGAATTCTGTCGTAACCCTCGTTGTGCTTTTCTTAACTTGCTGCGCTTTGCAAAGTGAAGGTATGAATTATACAGACTGTAGAGCCAATCTACCATGTCCCAAATCCCTTGTGTAATCTACTTTCACTTTTTTAATTCAATAATTATCGCAGTGTAATCGTATTTACAACTAACTTTATTTAAAATTGGTTTATGAAGCGATTTAAAATGTGAAACGAAACCACTAATGAACCGTGTATCCGGCGACTGCCAAGAGCGCAGATCCCGGCTTTGGGAGTACAGCCGGCCATAAAGTCAGAGCTAGAGGGACCAAAAAACGAAGTCGGCTTACGATTTTCAGCAGTACTCGAGCCTATTCAATACTTTTAAAGTTTACCTCGGACTACCACGCATCTCTTATGATCCCCAGTTTGTCAGCTGCCCTCAGCAGTTTACAATCTCTCTCCCAATCCAACTCCTGTTTGAAACAACTGCAAAACAGCTCGCTCTTCTTTTACCGATTTGATCGATTCATTATGAGAAAACGGCTAAAGTTGAGCCGTTTATTGAAACGTCATCCTATAGCGGTTCAGGAAGAGAAATATCCAGACGAGAACTAGCCCTTCCTTACGAAAATCAAGAATGAACATGAAATATTGCAGCCCAAGACGATAAAAAGGCGAAAATGCCGCCATGCTGTCGCGATTCGATCGGTACTGTCGCCTGCCAGCGTTTGAGGACACGAAGAGGCTCCTGGTTTACTTCGAGATGTAACGGAAAAGCGGACTTTCGCCTCATTCAGTGCTGCCAGTCGTGCGAAGCAGATGGAAATGCTTACAAGTATGATATGATTGCTTATACTCTGACTCAAGCTGCATGCATCGATCGAATGTCAACCGCCTACTGCGCCAAGTTCGTCAACTCATTGGCTCCTTGGACTTCCGGTGAGCGGCTATTGCATGATTACAGTACGCTCCACACGCTAAAAACTGAAACGCGGCGCTTTAATACTGCAATAATACTCTTTAATTCCGTGCACGACATTTTGTCTGCAAATCTAATGCTATTATGTAATCACAGAAAAGCTAAATGATCGTTATTGCAATCTCAAAGGACCCACTCGAAACAATGTGTAACAAAATGGGTGGCGCCGCATATTACGCATAAAATTAGTGTGCAGTGTTGTGCACAATTATGTACTTGCTCGTGCGGGAAAGAAGTGGAAATGAGACGCAACGTCGCCGTGCAATCACTATCAACGCGGTAAAGTAACACCGTAAAAGGCATTACAGCGAAAGAGTAACGCGTGTATATATCAGGTTATCAGAAAGATCTTTTCGAAAATCACCATAACTACACTAAAAACTGCAATAATGCGCAGATTTTCAGGGATCATTTTAGAATATCCTACTCTCAATTGGACCACATTCATTCTTTTGTTTCTTTTGGCAAATATTATGTCTGTTCGATGATTTCCCTCCCCCCTTCATCTATTGGCGACAATGCTTAATTTCGTTTCGCATGCAAAACTTTTTGTTTTCATATCAAAGCTTGATTCTGTTACCATTAACAAAGAAATTTTGCCCTACATATCAAGATCATTTGGTTAGTTTGAGCAAATTCATGGTGCGCAAGCGCCAATAACAAAATCACCCGACTAGCAATTTCTTATTCCGACAGAAAGAATGCCCCAATCTCTTAGATCACACATTATGTAAAATGTCACGCAAAACATTCAGATCGTTTCCATTCAGTTTTGACAATACTAAATTTTCACCATACAGAAACCTGGAACTGCCAAGCCCCACAGTCGGCGGTGGCATTCCGTATCTGTCGTCTTAGCTGCGGTTACTGCTCGCTGAATGGCACTGCGATCACGGCAACCGTCCCCGAGACAAACTATGTCATGGCAAGAGCCATGGAACAATGCACCGGTCTTGGCAACAACAATGCAAATCCACTTCCACCTGGATTAAATGACGATCTAGACGCAGATTTATATCTCGATGGTATTGTATAGGCTCAATTTCATATTGTTATCTTGCTCGCAGAATGTTTCATATTCTCGCCATAATCGTACAATTCGCTATTTATATAATTCTGGCACAAAAATTGCGCATGAGCCTCGAACAACATTGTTTACTCTAAGAGGCATCAAATGTACCTCAAAAACGTCTACAGTTGTCATGCAAAAGTCAATTAATTCATTATGCATTGTTGATAGTCGAATGGTAAGCTACGCTGATATCTCTTGAATGTTCGAGTATGTTCGAAGCTCATTGGAGCTTTCATATTGCTATGTCTTGGCTATCATTTGATATAAAAATTTGGCTCATGCCGTTGCACCGATACAGCATGGGAATCAATTGATTCTTGCAAGGAAAAGCGCTGTGATCGATGTTGCCTCTATTACTTTTTCTTCACGTAATTCACGACAGTATACTGTATTCGAGAATCTATGCAGTCTGTCGTTACCACTGAGATAAGATAATTATTCGAACGCTGCCTTACCGAACTGTGAGAAAAAATGAAAGCAACTACAAACAATTACAACGAAGCACGAACAGAATTTTTTTTATAAACTTGGTTACTGAGTTATTAAAGAAATCTTGGTATTTTAATTAGAGAAAATATTAACTAATTGAATTATTTTACTTTTTAAAGGAATTCATTTGGTTATTAAGCACTCTTCTTAATTTTAAGCTAAGTTAAAAAGAGTGATTTAGTAAGGTTGCAAAACTGATCTGCACTCTATATTGAACAAAAATACCATGAGGGTAGTATCAGCTGTCAGTCCTACTGCTGAATGGAACGTCCACTGGCAGCTACTATCTACTCTTCGTTACTAACCGAAAAAGTAGCTGGCATGATATGAACAAGCGAAAAGAATTCTGCAAGCTCTCAAACGATTCCAATAATCCTTCCACGCAGCGCTCTGCTCCATCCCGCTGGCTTCGTCATTCCATAAATGGTGCTGGCAAATTGCTTCAGCGATAATTTTTCTACTACTATGAGAAGCGGACCTTTGAAAAACGACTGAAGACGAGCTCTGTAGCCTTATCCATCATAGGAGCTATAATGATCTTATCGGCAAACAAACCCCAAGAAACGAAAAGACCGACGTAGACGCGAGTAGTTGAATAAAACTGGCTACTGATCTTTCTTGACCGACAGAGGTGTGCGCGTGACTAGTGGAACGCATAAACCTGAAGCTTAAAACAATGACATATCGAACGAGAGAGCAACGCAAATAAGCGGCATTAACAATGGGCGAGTACACGATTTTACTAAGCTTCCGTAGCTAATACTGTTGACCGACGGCTCGTAGTGCAAAAGAATTAGCCGTTAGTAACAAAGGAGCGTACGCTTAAGTATCATCTAACAGTGCTCAGTCGTGATGTTTTTGTTTTCGGGGCGGGATCAGTGACTGTGAGAGAATGAGTAGATATAAGCATCATTCCGACATGAAGCAAAGCATCTGTCGTGCTTTTTTCCATCTCCGAATCAGACAGTTTTCTTCGTCGAATTAATCGCTATGGATTCTCTGGTGGTTATCATTTTGCTTTTCTTAACTTGCTACACTTTGCAAAGTGAAGGTATGAATAATACAGACTACTGAGCCAATCTATTAATTCCTTGTAGAATCTTAGATTATTCTTTGTGATTTGATAATTAGTACAGTTTTATGAATTGACACTAAAATTTTATGAGAGCGGCTTAAGAGATGAATGCAAATTTAGAACGCTAAAGCATTGTTGAATGGGGGCCTTGCGAGAGCCGTTGCGCGGTTTTTGGCTTTGGGCCGAGATGAAGGAGTTTATCGAGTTTCTAGAACCTTCCAAAACTATTAAGTCTTTGAAGGCACGTGAGAATACCAAGTATCTCTAATGAACGCCCCCTGAATTTGTTGGCTAAACTCCTGTTTAAAATAACTGCAAAACGAATCGTTCTTCTTCCACCAATTTGACCGACTGCTTGTTGAGGAATGTACAGAAGTTGTAGCATTCCTATATATGCCACCCTATAACGTTTTGGGGAGGGAAGTATTCTCTCCAAGATGAGCCCATCAGCGGTAGACATGAAATATTGCAGCCCAAAATAAGGCGTTTTTGCCGCCATGCTGTCGCGATTCGATCGGTACTGTCGCCTGCCAGCGTCTGAAAGCAGGAAGAGCGTCATGGTTTACTACGTCCTGCAACACAAAAGCGGACTTTCGCCTCATTCAGTGCTGTCAAACGTGCGAGGCCGATGGATCTGTTTACAAGTACAATACCATTGCTCGTACTCTAACTCAAGCTGCCTGCTTCGATCGAATGTCGCCTGCCTACTGCGCCAAGTTCGTCTACTCATTGGCTCCTTGGACTTCCGGTGAGCGGCTATTGCATGATTACAGTATGCTCCACATGCTAAAAACCGAAACGCAGCGCTTTAATACTGTAATAATACTCTTTAATTCCGTGCACGACATTTTGTCTGCAAATCTAATGCAATTATGTAATCACAGAAAAGCTAAATGATTGTTAATGCAATCTCAAAGGACTCACTCGAAACAATGTGTAACAAAATGGGTGGCGCCGCATATTACGCATAAAATTAGTGTGCAGTGTTGTGCACAATTATGTACTTGCTCGTGCGGGAAAGAAGTGGAAATGAGACGCAACGTCGCCAAGCAATCACTATCAACGCGGTAAAGTAACGCCTTAAAAGCCATTACAGCGAAAGAGTAACGCGCATATATATCAGGTTATCAGAAAGATCTTTTCGAAAATTACCATAACTACACTTAAAAATGAAAAAAAGCGCAGATTCTAAGTGACTATTTCAGATTATCTTACTTTCAGTGCGACCACATTCATTCTTTTGTTTCTTTTAAAAATTTCCTGAGCGTTTTGTCCCGCAATCGTAGGGTACGCTTTTGGAGCCCTCCCTCAACAGTGTGAGAGCGGGGCCCACTTTGGATGCGACAGTAGAATATGCGGTCGGCCGTCGCGTGCCTGACACCGCGATGTAGGAATGGAAACTTTCCGCAGCAGTGCTGCTACCATTTTTCCAACCCCTGAGGGATGAGCACCTTGGTTGGGTGGGGGCCGCCCTCAGCGAGAATTGAACCCGCGTCTTCGAGACTGATGAGTGCTGGTATAGACCACTACACCAATCGACCCTTATTCTTTTGTTTCTTTTGGCAAATACTATGTCTGTTCGATGATTTCCCTCCCCCATTCATCTATTGGCGACAATGCTTAATTTCGTTTCGCATGCAAAACTTTTTGTTGTCATATCAAAGCTTGATTCTGTTACCATTAACGAAGAAATTTTGCCCTACATATCAAGATCATTTGGTTAGTTTGAGCAGATTCATGCTGCGCAAGTGCCAGTAACAAAATCACCCGACTAGCAATTTCTTATTCCGACAGAAAAAATGCCCCAATCTCTTAGATCACACATTATATTAAATGTCACGCAAAACATTTGGATCGTTTGCATTCAGTTTTGACAGTACTTAATTTTCACCATACAGCAACCTGGACCTGCGATGGCAAATATTCGGCGGTGGCATTCCGTATCTGTCGTCTTAGCTGCGGTTACTGCTCGCTGAATACTACTGGGATCGCGGCAACCCTCACCGAGGCAAACTTTAACTATGAGAGAGCCATGGAACAATGCTCCGGTCTCGGCAATAATAATGATGATCCAGACGCTGCTTTCTACATCAATGATCTCCCATAGGCCCGATTTCATATTGGTTACATTACTCGCAGAATGTTTCATATTCTCGCCATAATCGTACCATTCGCTATTTGTATAATTCTGGTACAAAAATTGTGCATGAGTCTCAAACAACATTATTTACCCTAAGAGGTATCAAGTTTACCTCAAAAACGTCTACAGTTGTCATGCAAAAGTCACTTTATTCATTACGCATTATTGATAATCGAATGGTTAGCTCCGCTGATATCTCTGGAACGTTCGTTATGTGTTCGACGCGTATTGGAACATTCATATTGCTATGTCTTGGCTCTCATTCGATAAAAAAATTTGGCTCATGCCGTTGCACCAATACAGCATGGGAATCAATCGATTATTGCAAGGTAACGCGCTGCGATCGATGTTGCTTCTATGAGGTTGTTTTTTCTTCACCTAGTTCACGGCAGTGTACCATATTAAATGAAAGTGACTATATACAAGTAGAATGTGGCACGAACAGCGGTGGGCCAGCTTCGCAATACTGTTGACGAACGCAATTCTGGCAATCCCGTTGATTGGTCGATTGTAACGTGAGCGAGAAGGCTTCTATCCGCCCACATCACAATTTACCAATCAGCGCATTTCTCATATATGCTTGTGGGACAGTTTTATGAAACGGAAATAAGCTTGCGACTGAAGACGAAAGACACTTTAATAATTAGCTTACCAGTTATTAGCAGCGCCTCTTTACTACTGTTCACCGATTCAAAAGTTATCCGTGCAAACTCAAGATGGAATTTATTTAAACTTCGGACTTTGCTTGACATTGTTTGTTCATGTTCTTAGGTGTCGCTGAACTTCATCAGTTTAGGGTAATTAAGTCTGAAACTTTTAAAAATGAATTTCTATACAACTAACTTCTGTTTACAAAGAGCGACAAATCTATACCTTTTTCAATATCATTAGGCCACAGCTCAAGTCTAGACTATGTGTTTCTTAAAATATATTGAACTTTTAAAATTATGTTCAATAAAAAATATCATATTTGATTTATAAATGTGCTTATTAAAGTAGAAATGGTATGTTAAGAGCATTTCATTCTTCCATCGGTGATCTGGAAAATAGACAGCACAAAGTGATAGCAAAGAACATAACAAACAAATTACTGAAATGAATACAACTGAATCTTAATGAATGCAGCTGGTAGGTTTTACGTCGTTTTCACTTAAAAATGAATATCGGGTAAGTTTTTCTATTTAGTGAGTAATTTTATGTACTCTCCTACTTCAGTACAGAACTATCCACGAAAACCTTGCGAATTTATCAATGTTCATTAATTTCCATATTAATAGAAAACAGGAACACTCTTATTATTAGATATTTATCCTGGTCAACTCCCTATTATCCAAATAGGTGAGACCTCTACTTTCATATCACATTGGCATAAGTGTTCTTTGATCGTTTCCATCTCTAGTACAAGTGCTCATTGTTTCAGTGCAATCGTGCGAATGGGCGAATAGTTGGTGCTTGATTAGACTCGATCGTAGGAACTCGTTCTGAACGCTGCTCGTGAACCGGTTTCTATTTACAAATTCGATCTTACTCGCCTAACAACGTAGTCAATCGAACACCAGTCTCAAATTTCACCTACGTAACAGTACTCGTAACGAAAAGTGAAATTTCGGGTTGTCTTAGGGGCAAGATAAGTTAAATGTCGACGACAAGTTGCGATCGTCTTTAAAGGCAAACAGTTGACTGCTGTTGTTCAGTTGGTAATTTATACGCTGTCTGGTATTGAATATCTTCGGCTTTCGACTGGATGTAAGTAGTTTCTACCTTATTCATTGTACTTCATAAAAGAATTAATTGTGAAATCTGAAACTCTGCCATCGATGAGTCTCTATTATTAATATCATGAAGTCGTCTACATTTCTATTATTTGATAAAGACAAGCACTGCTTCATTACCGAACTGTACGTAACAATCAAAATTGAAATAAATAGTAAAATGTATTTCATGATCATCTGTTCTAATTTTTGATATCATGTGAGTTTGAATGAAGTTAACGACTGTTAATTACCCCATAGTACTGTGTTAGTAATTTAAGATTACATCCAGAGCGCCAAACAAACATTAATCAAAAATGATCAACAACGCAGCACCGACTGAAAATGGACAACAATCGACGATGGAAGATGTGCCGATGGAGTCATATCCTGAAAACCAGGATACGATCAACGATCCATTAGAAGCGCCATACGCACGGTACATTCGGAAAGCGAGCAAACGCAACCTCAAATATTTCGACGAATCGGCGCCAGAGTACCGCCTTTTCGGGACCCAGATGCACTCAACCTGTGGCGCTATTATCGTCGGTTTGATTGGCCTGATCTTCACGCTCGCATTCTGCGTCATCTTCGGCTTCTTTCACAACCGCTTTGATCAGCAAGGACGAAATGAGTTCGTCGACACCGTCGAATTGCGTATGTCTTCTTAGTGATGATAAAGCCGGGCTTGGGGATACCGGCGTACTACCTCCCTAGAGGGCCCAACTTCACTCGAGCTCAGCCATTGTAATCTGAGAAATAATGGCTGCGTCTCACATCTTAATACAAGATCGTATACGATTGAAATAAGATTATCGGCCAACTTATCTCTGAATTTGGCGACTGATCTTTATCTAAATAGGATCTGATCATTCCAACTTTGACTTCCTCCTTCCTCAGCCGCCAACCATTGATAGAATTAAGTAATTAAGTAACTGGCACAACTGGAACACATTGGAAGGATATATTAAGCCAAGCCAGACATGAACTTTGAGGAACATTGGGGTAAATATCCGCAGGAAAGTCGCCTGCTTCTCAGCTTCAGTGGGAGGGTATGGGTAAATTTTTCCATTATAACAGGGAGCTCGAGGACTACTGGGTATAAATTTTGTGAGCTAGTTTAAGAAAATTTGAAAAACCGTGTGGTGCAAATTCTTGAAAGGGTATACACGTCTCGAGCCGACCGGTTCAATCACCAAATCCGAAATTGTGTCCTTATCTGATCTGGCTACTTTGCAGTCGACGTTCTCTTCGCTTTTTTCGTCGGAATTCCGAGCCACTACGCCCTCTTCTACGGCATTCACAGCGGCAACAAGCGCTACCTTTCCCCCTTCGTCATCTTCTACTGCATTAATTTCTGTCTCAATGTTCTCATTGTCATCATTACTTCCGCCTCCTTCGCTCTTGACGTCGAGCATCATCTTTTCGGCCACATTGAGTTCGATATCCTGTGGTTGATCACTCAAATTGCTTTCATCGTGTATCAAGGACTTGCCATCTACGTGGTTATGACGTATCGCCGCTATTTGGACGCAAAAGAGCACTTCAGAATGACGCACGAAAATGACAATAACGGTTTCACTAATGATGCGGTAAGTGCTCACTAATGTTCACTTATCGCTGCATTTGGCAAGTTTTCTATGTTCGAGTAGATAAAGAATCTAAACTGTGAGGTACAGGAGTCAAAATATAAAAATAAAATTAATAATAATGAAACGAAAAAAATGACGACGGCAACCGGACTGCGCACTGCAGACACGGAAGTTTAAATCTGCCCTTTAAACTGATTTTTCAGAACAGAACTAGTACATCATGTATCGCATTTGTGCACCACTGACAAACAGCTATGATGTTGCGCATAGTTTCTTGTAAATAATCGTTTGCTTAGAATGGTGACGTCATGCGCCTTATAAAGGCAAATGGCGAATGTGTAATGAAGAAAGTTATTTCAGGTAATGTCGCCTGATGCAGCAGCTTCTTCACACCCAGTTGATTATCCAGTGCAAAATGGAAAAGACGGCACAAGTGATTCTATAGTATGATTACCTATTTGATGCAAAGCTAAAGAAAAACAATTATTTCCATTTCAATAAGGCATAAAATCATGTTTTACGTAA
>NIUQ01005291.1:0-11167 GCA_002796945.1 Plectus sambesii
AAGTACCACGCCGTCGCCGCCGCCATACCCGTCGGCAACGCCACTCGTCCAAGTCGACCAAGCGAGCGCATTTTGGCTTGCTACTTTTGCTCTGCGATCGCTTCGCTAGGATCTAAAATTCACGTCGTTCACAATTCACTTTTTAGTCTCAACAGCTGCAACTAGCTACCTTCTTTGATATCACTTGCGCATCGTTGGGAGATACGTCGAAATGATAACCCACCCTGCAACGCGTGCGCGGCCCGCCCTATTCGTCATTCATACTTGAATTGAAAGTGGTACTGTATGTACCCTGATAGCTGTTAGACTCCATCTTTTCAATTACAATTTACACGGTCTTCACATCTCGTAGCACTTGTCATCGGTGTGTCACTCTGTTATCTCGAGTTGTCGCAAGTCTGACATGTCATTGAATTCGGCATTTTCCCGAGTCGAGCAGCGTTTATGACTCATTTAAACTTTTACGATCACATTTCGATGCTGAATTGGAGTCACGTGACACTCGTTAGTCATTTCAGTGCCGCTGAATGACTACCTCAATTGGGGAGCAGAGCTTGCGCCGGAAAGGTCGAGGAAATTCATTCAGTAATAGATTATCGACCACCTGGATTTAAACTATAAAGTATAGTGAAAAACACACGGCAAACTCGGAAAAGTACTCTATTTCCCCCATAACATGGAGCGAATTCAACCTTCAATAGACTTTACCCCGAGACACTAAACCTTTATTATTGCACTATTAGCGGCTCAGTAAGCGGCAACGCGGCCTCACCCCTCGCTCACGCTAGCATTTTCAAAGGCCTTGGTNACCCCGAGACACTAAACCTTTATTATTGCACTATTAGCGGCTCAGTAAGCGGCAACGCGGCCTCACCCCTCGCTCACGCTAGCATTTTCAAAGGCCTTTGTTTCAATGCCTAGAATGCCTTTGTTTTCGAGTAATGAACAAGTTGCCGATGGAAGCGTAATAATACAGCCTACTCTTTGTAAAATAATGGCAGAAGTCGGATGATTACGAGCAGCGGGCGCTATTTTCGTTCTACCCGCAACCTACATGCTTTCTAGAGAACAGGCAACGTGCCCGAAGGAAATAATATTGCGCGTTGTATATTGGTCGTCTGCTGCGGGGCGTCGCGTGATAGCGGGGCTTAAGACGGTACTTGCGAGTCTAATTGGCCATATGAAACTTCGTCAACTCGCAGTCAGTCGAACGTGTTTCTCAGCAGAGTTTATTGACTCGGGTATATCTGCTGCGAGTGCTTTCCAAATCAGACATGCCAATATACGCACACGCTGATCATATTGGCGATAACGAACGACTGTCGTAGCGCTTAGCGGACGGAGCGGTAGGAATAGAAAATGCGCTTTGCGCAACTTCTGATTGGCTTGCACTGCTTGTCGCTCTGTTCGTGGCAGACACTGAGCGATCGACTATAGCAACCCGGCCTACCAACCCCACCGACCGATTAAACTTTTCCACCCTTTTTCCCGCAGCGTCTGCTTTTTCGAGTCCTCCTAAGAAGGCCCTTTGTCACGTGCCTTTGCTCGGTGTGCTGTCGCATGCCCGACACCGGGGAGTTGCGATGCCGAGAATCGAAATGCGGCCCTCTACGGGTGACAGCCGTAAATCCTACCACTAGACCACAGCGGAACTCAACCCCACCGCCCGATAGCCTCGAAATTTGTGTCCAAGGACGCCGTGCGGTCGGGGCGCGAAGACGACCAATTGCGTGCCGTTTGGTCGTAACGACTGCATTTCAGTGTCCAAGCGGCGCCGGTCGCGCAGCTGCTTCGCGTTCGACCGCAGAGGAGACGGGCGTTTTTGCTACGAGTAGGATGATTCGGTCTTATACCGCCCACCGCCGCCGTGTCGCCGGCGACCACCCTGCTTGGTGTGTAAATCATTGGCCGAGTTGATTCGGTTAGCTTCCTGTGTGCTGCACTAGACCTAAATCATCCGGCGGTCGCAGCATAGAATCCGAACTAGCACCGACCGGCGGCAGTCGGGGCAAGGAGAACGACGAATAATGCGCCCGGGCTTGTCAGGCCCCGAGGGGACCGCGATATGAACGAGCGCTATTCATTGGCGCTGGAGGCGAACGGCGCGCCGGCATTCGATGCGAAAATTGTCTCTTGTCTTGGCCGCATCTGCGTCTCCCATCGCGTCGTCTACTGCACCCACTGAGCGCCGCCATACTCGCGTCGAGTTCCACTGGCCGCTTATTACCAGTCCGCTATGGTGCCGCTGAGCGCCACGATGATCAGTGGCCGACGACCGGCTAAACGCCTCTAACGACGACGCGGCCTGGTCGATCGGTCCGGTGTGTGTGTCGCGTCGGCAATATTAATCAGTGTTGGACACGCGATTAATGAGAAGAGCGGTGGGTGCCCGACTGCCCGCCCGACGACTGGCGGCACGACTTTCCCCGCGAGCGCTCATTTACCTGCCCCATCGTCCATCCGACTCGGCCGACTCTCCGTCGAACTCGATTGGCATTGTCGACGTCGCCGTCTCCGATTGCCGCACATCGACGCGGGCACACGACGAGAACGGACGCTAACGAGCCGAGAGGGGGTTAACTGCAAGTGACACTTGCTCGATGGCTAATATTACCGCGCTTAGCCGGCGTCTTACGTAGCGGGGCGGCGAGGTCGTCGCTGTCGTCCTCAAGGATCTGCCGCTTCGTGTCGTCATTTGCAGCCGCGAAATGCGGCTCACTTATTTCGCTCTTTATGAAAGTGCATTCTGTTTCGAGAGAGAACAGAAGATAGTCATTGTTCGTTGTGTATACTGTCGTTTGCTTCAATTGTCATTCATCCGTATGTGCCTATTCCAGCCAACTGTCGTATTTTGAATGCTTTTCTGCGCACCCATGTAAAAGGGCGTCTTTCATTTTCTGACGAATTTTTACTCCGATAAGAGAAGATTTTGTTCGCACAGTCACACACGATCAACTCTGTACAACAAACGAAACGGAGAGCGCAAAATTGTCGGGCAGTCGCAAAGAACCACGTAATTGGAGAAAAAGGAGAGAGAGAGCAAGAAGAAATATAATGAATTCGATCATAATTGTTAACAAACCAATAGCCCTTTAGACAGCGTCACACGCTGATATCGGCAGACTTCTGTCTCATCTGTACGATCAGTACTCAATCAGACCAAAAAAAAAGAATTTGCGACGATGATCAACAAGGCGGCGTACAAAGTAGTGCACGGATTAGGGGATTGCTGCTTCGATTTTATTATTTTAGACAGTAGCGCATACAACTGTGGAGGCCAGCACCGACAAGAACATTATCATCCATCCAAAACAATCGACCGTATGTCTCGAAGATCCCAACATAGAGAGAGAGATAAAAGATAACTTGGCGTGCACAATTGACAATAAAAACTACACCGGAACGCGACTATCGCCAACGAAAACCATTACGCATAGGAACGGAGAGAGAATATTTGGCTCGTTGACACGCAGAAATGAAGAGCACATTTTTTTACACAGCCAACGGTGACATTCGCGTTTGAAACAAATCTGCGTTGTGCTGTCGGGTATCCGATCTCTCCAACTACAACCACAACAACAGAAACGTTGCCGTCATCGCTGCGTGCGCAAAATCCAAACAGTGCAATAAGGAGAACAGCCTTATTATATCTAAAAGTATGCAAGAAAGCGGGCAGCGCTTGAGAGAATGACGTGACACTAACAATAAAAAACAAATGCGAAGAAGGCAAGGGAGGGAAGAAATATATAGTCCGATACACTCACACCTAGAGTTTACCATATCATTAAATGGTATCATAAGTATGCTCAAGGCGGAGAGGTTCATCAGTGAGAAATATCTCAATGAAAATTTAGGTTAAAAATATTACAGTACTTTATAGTATTATTATAGCAAAGAAGACTCGAAAAGGGTATTTCTAAAAGTTTGCTCATATCGGGGCATGTGTCGGACTATACTGTCTACAGAACATCAGTGACTACATGAACGAAAATGGAATAGTGCTGCAGTTTACAAGGATGGAGGGGGAGGGGGGGATGATCCACAAGCGGTACTTGACTCAACCGACGACGTGGAAAAACACATGGCGTCTATGAGCCGTCACAGCACGAGGGTGAGCGCCGAAACGACGCGCCGATCAATCGGCCACTATTGGATTACGGTAGCAACAGACACAGCAGCAGCAGCAACGCAGTATACCCGCAGCGCATGTCGTCAATTAATAGCAGCGCGACAAGCAAGCACAAGTAATCCATTCGCCAGGCGAGCTACATATACTCTTCTCTAGGGTATATAACAGACAAAAACAGCGAACGGCAACACGACGGGACGCGCAAGAGGAGTAGAACAAAGGAAACCGACTCGTTTCACTCGGTAAGACACGACGCGCGGGTTTAGGACCAAAAATAGGAAAAGAATGATCGAAAACTAACAATGATTATCGCAAATCTCTTCAAGGAGACGAATTGTGCCATCGCCATGCGAATCAGTCGTACAATATCGCGCGCGCCAAGTCTAAGTGTGTCAGCGAGCGAACAATAGCGCCTCGAGCAGTAATATGACCATCTTCGACACACTCATGACCACCATCAGCAGACTATAACGCCTTTTGAGCGGGCGGAGCGCACACTTGCATATTTCAACCGCTCCAAATTAAGCATGTAAGAAATGAGACAGAACAACGGAAAAACGGGTCAGCGACTGTGTCGAAGACGTATAACATTATCGTAATAATCAGACATTGGGCTTGGAGTTGGACTTTGTGGGTACATTATGCCCCCAAGTACTTCTTAACCTACCTTAGCGACCATTTTAAAAATTGGTCAATTTTTCATCCAATTTATGTTTACAGTAGTACCTAAAAAACACCTATACTTCCCTATGCGCTCTGTGTAAATAGGTTTATTTACTTGGACGGATTTCTATACCCACAATTCCCAACGCCTGTGTCTGGTGATAATATAATCGCGAGCAGCAGCAGCACAATTGCACATAGTGGACGTAATAACAATTGGGAGCTACTAGATCGCCTCTCAACTAGCCAACAACACTTGCGAAACGCAGCAACAAGCAGCACAACAAGCAGCGTGCGTGCTCGCCGGAGAAAGATGCGCATCTCGCAGAAGCGACGATGGCTTCTAGTATGGCAATCGACGGTGGGTGGATGACCGACCAAGGCAAACCAAATTATATCACAAGAGATGGTAGAAGCGCGCCGACAACCACTGCTCTCTCTATTTGCAGCCTCAAAAGCGCCAACAAAGTGTCGATCGGAGGAGCATACAAGCAGGAAACACAGACACACGATCGTCGCGCGATGAAGATGACAACGGGTTACGGCGCTGGCATGGGGCAAGCAGATATCAGATCGAAATATCGCCACACACACCACACACATACACACATTTTCTCGACGCAGAGACACTTTGCGCTAAGCGCGCCCACGTGGACGGGTTGACTGCGTCGGTCACGGCCCCCACAAATCTGCGACTTTTCACCCGTGTCAACGACGGCGACACTTTGCGGCGAGAGCGAAAAAGAACCGAATAGAAAAAGCGGATGCATCAGACAAGAGAGAAAGAGGGGAGAGAGACAGTTGTCGCGTTGGTCCGGCCAAGACGGACGGGCTGTGTCGGGGCTGTGTGTACACGTGGGACGCAGTGTCAACGAGAGAGAGAGAAGCACAAGGCAGATCGGGGCGGCCCGCACACGAGCAATCAGCGACGGCGGTCGGCTTTAGAGTCGCCACCGACTGGGACGGACGGACCACTCAGGCACAAACGCGCTGCAGGACCAGGTCCGCACGCGGTAAAGCGACCATCAATTACAGTACACTCGTACGACGAGATCAGTCGTCTCGGTTCAGTCGCGCCAGTAACAGCGAGTGACCGCTCTTCGACTGCTAATAGGGCATGTCGCGCTTGAGTCCGCCAACCGATAGCATCGAGTTGGGGAACTGCTGGGGCGACGAGGCAGCCGCGCCCGCAGCTCGCGCGCTATACTGCTGAATGCTCTCCAGCGGCGTTATCATGTTGAAGCTGAAACTGTGCTTCAGGTTCACTGGCTTGTCCCCAAGGTGAAAGTCACACAAACCCGTGGTGGCCTCTCGACGCATCGGTCTTCAAAGAGTTATCGTAAGTGAAGTAGGGATGGCCGCGGGCGCCGACCGCAGGACCCGAGAGGGAGCGTTGGAAACCGGCGGCTAAACCGGCGAGACGCGTGAAGGCCGACGGATCGTTAACCATATGCGACATCGGGTTGGCCACCGACGCCGCCACGGCGCTCGGATAAGGACACGCACCCGACTGCTGCTGCATCAGGTGGTTCGCATTTGCAAACGAATCTGTAATTCACACATCACCTTCCAATACACACATCATCCATCATCATCATCATCATCATTCTCCTCCCCTCACGTCACAGCGCGCATCAAAGGCCTACAATATCCCTCCACTCAGCGCGTGCAATTTTGTTTCCACGACAACTGCGCGACGATTACGGTATTAATTTCTTGTGAATCGGCAGAAACGTNGGACCGTAAGATGCCGGAAAGATAAGGCGCAAAGCGTCAAAAAGAGAAAAATTGAAAGTGACACTACCGTAATCGGGAATCGCGATCTCGGCGATCGGCGTGCTTTGTCATGTGTTTGGCAAGATAGGTGGCCTGCGTATACGACTTTCCGCAATACGGACATATGTGCACCTGCAGGAAATTAATAAAAATCGATGTAAGGATGGGGAAACTGGCGACCGCCGCACCTTCAAATGCTTCGACTCCTTGTGCTTGGGGATGTGGTCGAGCAGCGCTTGCTCGTCCGTAAAACACTTGTAGCAACTGCAACCGACTCAACTGATTATTAAAATCCCGCTTTTTTTATCACCCACCTATTGCACTTGTAAGGTTTGTCCGACTGGTGACACCGCGAATGGCTCTGCAGGTTGGAGAGTTGGCTGAACGCCTTCTCGCAGCCCGGATATTTGCACTTGTACGGCTTCTCTCCCGTATGCGTACGGATGTGCTGCTGCAGGTGCGACAACTGGGTGAACTGAAAAGGAAGGACTGAACTGGACTCGGGGCGATTTGGATCATTAGGGGCAAGAGGGTCGCATCTCTATTGGCGCGCGCGACGCAGTGGACTTAAACGGCATAAATGCAAATTATCGAAACATATAAACTCGCCTACACTTTCGACGGTCGTAAACCGTGTGCATACGCGATTTTTTGACGACGATCGCAACGGTGAGAATCGAATCCTATTTAGTCTCTCGTTCATCGCGCCCCCAGTCAGCCGTTAGTTCAAAATGCGTCGTGGGCCGGTTAGTGTAAAGTAACCCGAATAAACAAACGATTCCGTGGTCTAACACAAAGATACTCTATGTGGCAATAAAATGCTCAATTAACATTGCACATTTGCAAACTATAAAGCTAACTGCGAAAAGGAGATGGCAGGCTTAAGATGCGGACTGTCTTTTTCTTGACTACTGTAGGTGGTGAGAGCGCGCCAGAGACGTGTTGGACTTTGAAGTCAAGAATATTCCATTGGCTAACTAAACAAAACGGATTTTAAATGTCATCATCCCTAAACGCTCTAACCGCAAACGCATCTAATCTTTCATCATTTTATGTCGCAATTATGTCTCAATAAAGTTGCTATTTTTTATTTTATTCAGCAGAAATTATACTCGGCAGAAAAATTTGAGCGCAGCCTAGGCAATGCAATTCAGCGAGCAGGCATTTTTTTCCACGAGCAGTTGCGGCGAATGAAAATATTTACATACCTTCTTGCCGCAATATTGACAAGGTCCAAATGGTTTGATGCCCAAATGGATGCGCATATGCTGCGACAAGTAGGAGCTGTTGGCGAACGACTTGACGCAGTGGGTGCACTTGTAGGGCTTGGCCTCGCGCATATGCATCTGCGTGTGCACGTGCAGCTCAGCCTTGCTGTCGAACGCCTGCAAAGTCGACCGCTCGTAACTATCCAACGCCAATATCCAATCTGATCATTGAATCGACGGACACGACCCACGAGGTTGGCACAGAGACAATAAGAGAAAAATGAGCGGGCCGGGGCAATTTGCAGGACGCCCGGAAAATACGGCCAGCGCATGACCATGTCAGTCGATCTCAGTCGTTGCGGACGGAACAGCGGGTGGTCTCGTAGGGAACGCTTCGGTCGCCGGTCCAAAACTGGCGCAAAAACTAACCGCGAACATCAAACCGGCCATAGAGCCGAGCGCCGCCCGACAAAATGAACGCTACGCGCGACCGGCGACGACGCAGGCCGAACCCTTCGTCGCTGACGACCGAAGTGGCGCCCACCAGCAGCCTGCGGCTAGACGCGTCAGCAATGATCAACAAAGCCAACATGCGCGCATCGCCTTCACTACAACACCCAACCGCCGACCACCGACCACCTCCGTACGGTGATGGACAGTTGAGGAAGACGACGGCCGGCAACGGCGGCGCTCGGCTGAGTACCGGGCGGGCGGACGCACGGCGGAAAAAATGTCTGCGCGAGAAATGAGCGGCGCCCGTCGTCGCGACGTACACGGCGGCGCGCCGGCCCGGCCCGGGCAAACAGGTTATTGGAGCGAGCGTTCGGCGTTCGTTCGTTCCCCCAGTCCGCCGAACGCCGTCCCCCCTTGCCCTGCCTCGCACGCAACGCTTCTCCGCCCAGCGCAGCTGTGCCTCTCGCATCATCCTTCGCGACCCTCTCTCTCTCTCTCCTCCGTCTCTCTTCTTCTTCGCGGCACCCGGTCTTCCCCTTCCCCCCACCGTCATCGACGCCGTGTGCGGCCAATTATCCGCCAGAACCAGTCAGTCTGGTGACTAAGCGCACAGTTGTAGACGTAGTAGCGGCGGTATGCGTATCTTTTATAGGGTTTATACCTGCACGATTGGCTTGTATTTGATAGAGAGTGGCAGAGGAAACCCGCCGACCTTGGCTATCCTATCAACTTGTAACGGTAGAGTAAATGTACCCGGTGCGGTTGGCGAACAGAAAGAAACGGAAGAAGTGCGACGTAAGAAGTGGGCGAAAACAAAACTTTTTGTCGGCCAGTGCGTCCGTCGCTCGCTCAGTAGGCCGAAAGCGCAATCTAGTTTCTTTCGTCGCCATACAACAACACCCAATGACACGCCGGCAGTGGACGACGCAGTGTGGGGAGAGAACGAACGCCCGAACGTCGACTCGACTCGAACGAACGACAGGGCGACCAGATAAGAGACCGAACGACGACGAAGGCGGGCGACGGCTCCGTGCCAGGCGCGAGCAGGTCCTCACAGTCCCGGCCGTGCGCCAAAAACACTCCAACTCCTTTTTGCTCTGACCACAAAAACTACCGTACTATTCATTCTCACCGACGCCCCTCGCCGCCCACGATTGCCGCCGACCCACCAGACGCAACTCGCCGCGCGGTTCGTCCACAACCGGACGACGCGCCGCTTAATTGTCCCCCCGCGTCGTCCTCTTACACCAGCTCGCTCAGCCTCGATCGCCGCGAGCACCAGATCATCGCCAAAAACTCTTATCGCCGCCGACACGTGTCGCACCTCTCTCCTTCTGCCGTGCACCCGGAAACGACCGCCGACCAACCTCGGGCTGTTGCTGATGCTGCTGATCGCGATAGCACTTCATTAGCGCGTGAAAGAACGCCGACGAAGGGTCGTGGGCGGGCGACGGCGACGCCATCATTGTCGACGCGGCGGCCATTCCGACGACAATCGAAAGCGACCGTAACCAGCAGGCGTGTCGCTTTTTTAATAATTATCGGCCGACGAGGAGAGGAGGAATATTAAGGCGGTAAGAAGGGCGACGACGGTGGCGCATCAAAGCCGACGACGACTGGAGCCGCTGGCGGCTGCCGCAGTGCTGATCGCCCTGTAGCCGCTGTCCGTCGCTTACAGTAGGGAGCAGCGGTTGGCCGCATAAGCGAAGAGATTGCGCGCCCACGGCGGAACGACAGTGGGGACAGTGGACACGCGCCGATACCCGATACCAAAGAGAGAACGGCGTTCGGTGTTCGTCGTTTTGTTCGATCGCTGAGCAGACAGGCAGATAGCGCTGCGACCAGCGGGCGCACGCTCAGTCCGCCCAACGACAGAGACAGTGACAGAGCGACACAGTGAAGACTTGTCCACTGAGCACCGGGCCTGATGTTGGTTTTTGCGCGTCTGATAGGACAAGAAAAACAGCCAAGGTCGACGGGGCGCGCATCCAGCCGACGACTGTCGACCGTCGCTATTCCGGCGACCGGTTCATTTGTTGCAGAATAAGCGCGCGCAAAAAATTTGACGGCGCACGCATCACGCGTGGGTGCTGACCATGCAGGGCTTCGTCGACGGACGACCAAATGGCCACCGCAACTAGTGTATAACGCTGCAGCCGCCGGCAGCGACCGACCCACTGCCGACTTTTTTATCGCCCCTCCCACGTCGCACGGTCGGCGACAACTCGCCTGGTTGTCCCATCGAACCGTCAAAAAATAAACGCGACCAATGCGCGCGCAAGAAGAGCATCGCGGTGCACTTTTCAATGGTGTTGCACTTTAAAGGATAAATAAGTGAAGGGGGAGAGAAGAGATGGAATGGCAAAGGTGAGGTAGGAGAAGGAGCATGATAGTCGCAACGAGCGACATCGGACACGGTTGGACTTGAAAAGCGACGAACAAAACTCACAACTGTGCACGCCTTGCATGGGTACTTGCGCCCGAACGATAATTGCGGACCGCCAAAGTTGCCGGGCAGCGACATGCCTATAACGTCCTGTCGACTCGGATATGGCAGCGGGTTGCCCCTCGACGACGACAAGCCTGCAAACAGATCCGAAACGCAGATCGTTTTATGCTGTTCCCTTTAGCCATCCTTAAGCGTACCGGTGGCCATGTGACTGCCGTGCGGCGGTGGAAACGGAAACGAAGAATACACCGGACTCATGTCCACTCCGCCGTGATGGTTCGCCGAGCTGGGCGCTGAGAGCTGCTGCTGCAAAGGCGGCACCGATCCTTGCTGCTGCTGCGAGGGACCCATGCTGACTCCGTTCGGCTGCTGCGCGGGCGTGCCGATTCCGCCGCTGCCACTACCCGTTGATGAAGTACTGTGGCTGCGAGCTAAATATCATCACCTTATACTTCATGAAACTGTTGTGACTACATCTGTTGCAATTAC
>NIUQ01005292.1:0-11168 GCA_002796945.1 Plectus sambesii
AGGCGCACGTGGTCAAAACTGAGAAAGCCGTTATCGTTGGAGTTGTAGGCGAGCTTCGGTCCGATGTCGCCGACTGTGATGCCTGAAAAGGGGATAGGATAAGAAACTTGATGAGGATTTATGGTTCGAACGGGAGTGAGGACTGCGGTGCGGAATGGTGAATGAAATCGAGAAGAATTGATAATGCGTGCCTTAGTAATTATCATCGTGATTTCTTAATGAGTAACAAGAAAATGAAGTGTTGGTCCCGCAGCGAGCGTGCTCAGTTTAGGTGCGATATTAAGCATGTTACGGTGTTCTCTGAAGTTCTCTGTTACTGACTAAGAAATTTTGACTGTAGAGAAAGAATTAGCGTAAAGCACTGCGCGCCGCGTAATGGAAGCCGAAGCAAAAGGATATGAACGCACCAGGCAACGGCTGATGTGTTTGAAGGTCGCGCAGTTGAACCATGAACGGATGCGGTCCATAGCACTTGCCCAGCGTCCACAGTTGAGCGACGACGATGGCGTAGTTCGACGACTTCCCCAGGCAGCCCGGCCACCATTTCGTCGCCGTAACCGTCGGACTGTGCATCACAAATTCCTGCGTCTTCGGGTCGTATGTCGCCGTCGTCTCCAGTTTTCGCAGATTCGTTCCTGAAGAAGCCAACGTTACTCTCCGCAACGAGTGATTGTAATAATCGGCCGAGCGTTGATATGCATCGTTTTGTGAAGGACACGTTCTCAACAATATTTCCGCATAGGCTTAGGATTAGACTAAAGCTTAGATTTGGGTGAACGTAGTAGTCGAATATTTGCACATCGGCTTAAACCTAGGGGTATAGCATTCTTTAAAATCTCCTCAATTTTGTTAAGCAAAAGTTAGGTCACACATCCATGATAATTGTGTGACTGGCTCGGTACACACTTCATGAACTTTCGAAGCATGCCCGACACCTAGTCGCATCCTAGTGCAAGCCTAAGCCTAAGAGTGAACGAATTTTCGGAGCACATGCATGATCAATCAAGAAGAACAGCTGATCAAAAACATGATAGATGGCTCTGGATGGTCCACCTTCGAATTGCACGTACCGTGGCCGAGTTCGGTTTGGGCGTATGTTCCGATGATGGCTCTAGTGGCGGCGAGAGGGAGCCATTTCTCCTGCTGTTCGTCGCTGGCCTGGCCTTGCAACGTAGGAAGGAACATGACATAGTGAAGAGCCAGTGGATGCGCATCTCGAGCCATGACCAAGCTGAAGCCGCATTATGAGTCACTGGATGATCATTCAAGGGAGTAAGTGGTTAACTCACTTTTGGTAGTACGCGGCCTCGCCAATATCGGATGCGTCGATCTGATCCGCGTGATTGGTCATACTCACAACCTAAAGAGAGATTATAATGATAATGAATTACGTCTCGGGCGCGAAAATCAATCAGTGGACATCAGCAATCGCTTAATTATCCTTAATATCACTAAATCTCATCCTTTATTCCCTTATATATAATCCTCAATGTCCTCAAATATGATCCTTAATATCCTTAAAAAGCGATTAGCGAATGCGCAGTGATATCCTTGGATTGAAAAAGCCGAATAAAGTGAGCACAGCATACTTTGCGGGCAGCATTCTCGATGCGCTCTTGACGAGTCATGAACTCGACGGGACGAGGGTCCTGGAGTTCCGGCGTCTCTTCGACAAACTTCGTGATGGCATCGCGTCTGGCTATCTTCTCGTCTCCGCCATAAAGGAAGGAGGCGAGCCCGCGAACGCAGAAAGTCGCCTTGCGACGTTCCTCCGTCAAGTCGGGATTATCGCCGGCTTCAATCAAATTGGCCATCGTACTGCTGCAGAGTCGTTAGCGAGAAAAACGAATGACGGCGAGGATAGGACTGCACCGCAAGTGTGCAAGGCGTCGACTGAAAATACTTTTCGACGCGAGTGCAAAAGATAGCGCACGGATCGGCCGCACCGGCCGCCATAGAACGACCAAGTCGGTCACTGCGCGCCA
The DNA here is from genome assembly GCA_002796945.1 of Plectus sambesii. Lineage (NCBI taxonomy): Eukaryota > Metazoa > Nematoda > Chromadorea > Plectida > Plectidae > Plectus > Plectus sambesii. The sequence goes on from NIUQ01005292.1 coordinate 1,986, forward strand.
AACACCAACGAGCGCGCAGAGAACACACTACACTATCCGTCCCATGCGTTATATACATCGAATCGATCCGTAGTGACAGTTTGCGGTGTAACGAACGATCGCCAAATCAAAGAGGAAAGTTTATGCCGAAAGCCGACGCAACAGACAACGAAGCTCATTTTAACATACGCCAACGATGCACGAATAACATTCAATTCTAGGGGTCATATTCGTCGATTGGGGCACGAGGCTGGCACAGTACAAAGGATAGCCTTCAGGTATGCACTCCAGGAGTAATCACCAAGGCGTACTTTGCACTTGTACCACGCGTGATCCCGTCTCAAATCGATAAACACTCTCCCAGTGTGCCATCAAATAGCAACATCGAATATATAATAAACGAGTGAAATAGAGCCTTAAACATAATTCCATTCATCAACTAGGAGTTAAGAGGGCTGAGTTCATAGGTGTTCAGAAGTTGCGACGAGATGGGTAACTGCCGCGTCCGCCGTAGCCGAGGCCGCCGCCGCGACGTCCACGACCGCCATACGGTCCGGCCGCTCGACCCATTCCACCACGCGCACCACCACGAGCACCGCCGCGAAAGCCGCTCTGCTTGTTCGAGTCGAAGCGGCGCCACACATCGCGCTTCAGCTCCGTGTGCTTCTTCTCCGTCTCCTGCAATCAGCGAGCAATGTATCGTAGAAATTTATCAATCAGCAATCAAGGTCCTAATGGAACAACGTAACAAGCTTAGTATCGAAAGCTAATTTGAGTACTTAAATTACGGCGTTTACATTATTAATCTCTATTACCACAAGACCAATACTTCATTTTCTCGTTACTGATCACAAAATTTTGACTAAATAGTGCAACCACTAATTTGAATTCGCATGTTTCTACCGTACCTGCTCCTCGTACGGGCCGGCCCAGGCATGCGAGGTGCGGAATTGATCGCGCATGCGCATGAGCGCCTTTCCGCCTCCGTTCTCGCCGTCCCAGAACTGCGACTTGTTCGCCTCCTCGCGGTTCTTGCGCCAACCGGTGCCGAACACCTGAAATTTGATTTTTAAAAAATAGCTTGAGATTGTCATTTAAAATATAGTCTCTTCTGGCTAATTAAAAAATATACAATGATCCGAACTAACGCTAATCAACGAATTTCCTGTATAGCAGAGTAAAAATAATATCAGCAATGTCACGAGTACAATGCAACGCAATCCCTGACCGACCGTCAATCCGGTCCCGATTCTTTCAAAATCCCTGTTTAAAAGTACATCCTCTCGCAATACCATCAATAATTTGAACAGAGAACAAAGCGCACCTTATCTTGCGAAGCAACTGCGATGTATGTCTTGTCCGTGTAGACAAGGAGATTCTGAATCCAGCGAACCTGATCCATCTTCAGCTGTTGTCCTTCTTCCCACACTTGCATTTTCAGCTAATAACGTAACGCGCATTTTACAATATTACTGATAAAAATAACATTTACCTTAAATGTTCGAATCGTATTGCTCAGATTTATTTCATTGTCTATTAAACTTGTAACAAGGGAAAGTTTACTATTAGTGATCGAACAAAAATTATGGACGTTACAGTTTGAGGAGGTAGAGCACGGAAATTTGAATCAAGAGTCATTTGAATCCATCTTAATATACTCCTTGAGCGCACAGCGCATAACTATTCGTTCAGCATGCCGCAACTGCGCCCTATCCTTCAAACGCACACGCGATACATAGCATGACGGACCTATGGATCAGTCATAAAGAACGGCGAAAAAAGAGATCGTACCAGATTCCATGTGGTTTCATCGAAGCCCTTGATCTCCTTCATCGCCTCCTCGGCTTTGATCGTATTGGGCGCGGCAAGAATCTTGGCCATAGTCTCGGTGTCACCGAAAGTCTCGGCCATTTTATACCTACATACGTGAATTATAAAGGGGAAAAGAGTAGAAAAGATGTGGAAACCAACCAGTAATAACGCTCGGCAGATTTGTGCTCAATACCAGCGGCGTCTCGAATGGTAGCCTCGAAGCGGAGACTGAATGGGTCTTGCGGACCTGTCAAACATCGTCATAGCACAAGAAGCAAGCAGTCGAACGCCGATATCGGACTGTATCCCTACAATCTATGCCCTACGCCTACAACAGTCTCTTCGCCCACTTATCATCTTATCAGCTTATCCGCTCATCATCATATAAATCGCAGACATCCGATCTTTACATCAATAATAATCATTACTGATTACATAGATCAATTTTGACATATCCCCTGCGCTAAAGGTCGCTTCGTCGCGCTTTCCAGCCACACGAAGCGACATTTAGATGCGCTTGAAGACGAAAGGATATAATCGCCATTTTAAATTTGTCCAAACAATCGCCAGTCGTTCAACGAGAGCGACACGAAAAAGACTGCTGAACCTCCAACGAGAATGAAATCGCGTCCGATATCGTCATAGTCGAGGTCATTCAGCAAATCGGAAACCTCCGTAGCGGCCGAGTCCATCGAGTCAGCGGCGCCGCCGCCCGCCTTGATCGCCTCGGCCATCCGCTTCATCTTCAGCTTGATCCGACTATTCTCCACCTGAACGCGCGTGATTAGATTTTCTCGTATTACAGCGTCATTTATTGTTTTGTTTGCTTGTTTACTGCTGGTTAAGCCGACGAAAATATTATGGAAATTTGTTTAAAACCGTATGAGGAAGTGGTAGATTTCAACGCAACCGCCGAACAGCAGTAGATTTATATTTTCCCTGTTTATTCATCCTATCCTGTTTAGGCGCCCCTATTTTTCGTATGGTGATGGTAAATAAAAACCAACTACTGTCTGGCGCTTGTGGTTTTAACTGGTATTAGTGATCTCTGCTCAGTACAAAACATCGCAGGCCAAAAATTCGAGACCGGCCAAACGTGACCGCTCTAAGCGGATAACCGTCATAAGCAATACCGCTATAAAAGATTCCTATTGAAACTCAAAAGCCCCCAAACAGTGCACTACATACCGTCTGGTTGGCGCTTGCAACAAATACTCAAACAAGGCTAGACGCTTTAAACAATATGACATACTTTGAGCTTTCGGATCGCGTGGCGCAAGTTGTCGCGGTCCTTTTCGAGGAGAATGACGGCACCCTTGATTTGGTGGTTGTCCTGCTTGAGCCAATGCAACTCCTGCTGCAGAGCCGCCGATGACATTCCGCCGCCGCCGAATCCGCCCATTCCGGAACGATTTCCGTTGCGAGCCACGCCCGCGGACAGCGGCTGAGGAGCCGGCTTGTCTTCGCCCATGGCGTCGTCGTTCGCGCTGAAGTTGTTGTAGTTGCCCAGTCCGCCTTCCGCGAACTCTCCGTATCCGCCTGAAACTGCAGTGTTTATCCGGAACTTTTTCTGATTCTTGACTCAAGTGTAGTGGATTTACTCTCTTTTCTCGTGATTAGTCAACGTTTAGACTTAGACTTAGACTTAGACTTGGACTTGGACTTATACTTAGGTTTGGATTTAGGCGTAGGAATTCCGCTATGCCCAAGTCAAACCATCAAAACACGCTAAAAGTCTGCGCCATTTGGTCTGCTTTTTTGCTCTCGCCCGAAGCGAATTCTGACGTCACGAGGAGGTGAGGGTAAAGAGGGCCGAATGTAATCACCGACGGATGGCGCGAGATGCAATCACCGGGGAGAATCAATAGACGAAGAAGTCGACGATGATTGCATCAACTAGGCGAGGGCATCGGCCAGTGCTCCTCGACAGAGCGATGCAGCTGGCAGACAAAGTACGCCAAGGCATCGCGTTGCTTGCCGACTTCGGTCAAGTCTGGGTCACCCTTCCGCTCGATGCCGAAAACCAAATTCAGGACACCATAGAGCTCCTCCAAATACCTCCGTAAGTCCGTTCCATTTTCGCTTTCGCTTTCTCTCTCGCTTTCTCTTTCGCTTTACGTCAGCGCGATTTCACCGAAACAATACCCCCCGCGGGTGTCGTAATAGTGTAAACCCGTAAACACGTTTCAATTCTTTGCGCAACAATGGAACCCGCAATCATACTGTCTGCCCGCTCGCTCGCACGATCATCAAAGTAACACGGCGCGTCATCATTAAAAAGGAAACGCACAGAAGCGCATAGCAGGTCGACAATGCACCTGTGAACCAGATCGACAGGCAAAATAATATGCTCAACTAACCAACGGTTCGTCCAGTTCCGCCAAAGCTCATGGTCGCAGTGGTCCCCTTGTTATCCTTGTTATCCTGGTATGAGTTCTAGTATTTGCTTCTCCGCTAACGCTGCGATGAGTCGACTCCTCAAATACTTTCACCTGCAAGCGCTTATGTTCCGGTAAGAGGCNCCTTGTTATCCTGGTATGAGTTCTAGTATTTGCTTCTCCGCTAACGCTGCGATGAGTCGACTCCTCAAATACTTTCACCTGCAAGCGATTATGTTCCGGTAAGAAGCCATTTTGAACAATATTGCAAACTTTTATTAAAAGAGAAAGGTAGAGCTGCAAAGATAAAAAATAACTCTAAAGATATCATCGGCGCGGCGCGCAACGCGACAATCGATTTTTTGCGTGGCGGCGAGAGCGCGACCAGACGTTGTACTTAAGTATACGGTCACATAAGTCTTGAAACGACCGAAAAATGCGCGCTTTCGAAGGCGGCTTAGCAACCTGCCATGACGATCGGCGGATCATAGCATAAGCATACAAAGGTAGTGATGAACCGGAAACGTGCTAGCTCCTCCCATCATCGAATCGTCGAGTTGACTGTGCATATCACGTGCTCGCACGACGACCTGGTCTCGCAGACTTAACGCAACTGCCACCATCCTCGAGTAGAGACGAAAGGAGATGCAGGTGCTGCGCTTGCTAGTCATAAATTCTCTCCCTATCGTTAATGATGTCATTGATGATAAGACCCCCTTATAAGGTGTCAGTAGCAAGTCTACTGGCTTCCAGTGTTCACGATGAATAAGAGAGCCATTATGGTCTTTTTCAATATTTCTGTTTACGAAATGTTAAAATTTGTATCGGAAAACTAGGTTGGGTACTGTAACTAGATTGCGAGCCTGTGCCATGCAATAAAGAATAACCGTTAACCTGAACGTAGAGTCGCGAAATTATTCATTTTTATCAAAGGCTTCTTGTCTAGTCAAATTAGCTGTGAAACGAATCATAATCGGCTTCTTACATCATCGTGAACGCTGTTGAGAAAATGAGGATGCATTGAGTGACTGATCCGCTGCGTTGTCTCGACGGGCCGCGCTAACTCGACGACGACGACGTCGCTTATTGCGACCGGAACACGCGATCGGTCGGCACTATTTGTGACGACGACTACCCGTTGCGCGTTGGACGTTGGTGCGACGGTGACGTCGATCGAGATGGAGTCGGCGCCGCCGCCGTGGTCGACCGCCGTGCCTAAGTCCGTATCAGTCGTCCCCATTCGATGGCGCTCTATCGCTCCAACGGCGTTCCGTTGCTTTCCAGGAGCGATGTGCCGTGTGCGGCCAGCTTCGATTCGTTGGACAGCATGGTCAGCAAGCTGAAGAAGGGCTCGCGTCCTCGACTCGTCTCCAAGAACGGCACGTGTCTGCTGAAGCAGATTGACGTAAGCTAATCACTATCGGTTCAATCAACATTACATGCTCTTCCTTTTTCAGAGACCTCAACGGCACATCGCTCAAATACGGTAGGCGAAGAGAAAGAGCATAGCGTAGATTACTGTCTGTTTTTTAGCAACTGGTTCCACCTACTCATCGAGAACACATGGCGGAGGATATTGATGCTGTTTGCGAGCAGCTTTCTCATCAGTTGGGTGGTGTTCGCATGCATCTACTCGCTGATTGCGTTCATATCTGGCGATTTTCACGATCACCATTTCGAGGGCGAACACGAGTACTGTATTCAGAACGTCCACAACTTCATTACGGCATTTTTGTTTTCTGTCGAATCCCAGCATACTATTGGTTACGGTTATCGGTAAGCGTCTCCTTGCGTTCACATTTTTGACAACTAATCTAGTCGATGGCTTCTAGCTATATAACGTCGGCATGCCCGCCGGCTTACATAACTCTGTTCGTCCAGTTGATTGTGGGGGTGCTCATTCAGACGCTGATCGGGGGCGTAGTGCTAGCAAAGCTGTTGCGGCCGAAGAAGCGTCTACGAGAGATTCGCTACAGCCTGATGGGTGTCATCGCGCCCCTATCGAGCGCCTTTCCCGAGGATTACGGTGGCGAGAAGCCGGACCACCGAAATGCACTCATGTTTCGCATCGCCGATATCTGCGACAAGCTGCACTTGTGCGAGCCGCATGTGCGCTTGTATATGGCTCGAACGCGGATTAACAAGGTTCGCCGGGTTTGCTACGTAATCGTTGCTAAGCGCTCGTTTGTAGCATGGTCAGAAGGAGCTTATTGGTATGCGCGACATGGACGTGGGCTACGACAACGGTCGCGATCGTCTTCTGCTTATCTGGCCCGTAATTGTGGTGCATATGATCAACGAGAAGAGTCCCCTCTTCGGAATGACGCGAGAAACTTTGGCCGCGGCCGACTTCGAGCTGATAATGACTGTGGAAGGGATTGTTGAGGCGACGGGCATGACATTTCAGGCGCGCACGTCGTATCTTCCTGACGAGATACAGTGGGGCTACAGGTACAATTGAATGTTGTACATTGGGTGTTGTAAATCGACTGAGCGCGATGTATGATATCATGTAACGCAAAGCGATAGATAAGGTCTGTACGGTCGAATGAGCCGAGAATAGCAACATCTGACGTGGGCGTTTTCAGGTTCGCACCCATCGTTCGCTTGAACGAACAGAACAGCCGCTTTCAAGTACAATACTCATTATTTGATTATACTATACCGGTGGATATGGAGCAGTTTCTTCAAGTTGAGACGATCAATGAGAACGATGATGACGATCGGCCGAACCCATCAGGCTTGCACTGACCCGAGTGCGTCTTCACCGACGTCACAACGCAACGCAATATCAATGACGCTTGATTGAAGAAAATGCAATATGTTCGTAATGGGTAGCTTCTCTGCATACCGGTGATGTTCTAGACAACCAAAACGTGTGTGTTCGTCAATTGTGATACAGATTCTGCGACTCGATGTGATCGTGTCTATTTTCGTGCTGAAACAGAATAACTAGCTATCAAGCATTCTATTGGCTAAAAAGTATGCACCAAGGACGACGCTGTCGTAAAGATTGTCGGGGAGCGCAGATGTTTCCGGCGCGGGTTTAACCACTCATTTCGCCTTTCGCAAATTGAATGAGCCGGAACCGACTCGAGCTACTAATCAGTTCTGCTCGGTGTTAACGAATTTCCTTCCGATCACATGTAAAGAAAATGCGTCGCATTATCCAGCGCACTCTGAATAACCTTGCGACTATTATGCATTCGTCTCCTGGTTGACTTATCCTTTACGATCTTTAGTTTGATAAACCGATCCGATGAGGTAAACGGGGGTAAACAATAACAAAGACAACTGCAAAAACCAAGAGTTGGCTTCTCCTCTATGATCTTCAGTTTGCTAATCCGACCCGCTGAGTTACACGTGGGTACACAATAGCAAAGAGAGTTGCAAAAACCAAGGGCAAGAGATCGAACTGTAAATGCGGAGACGTAACGAGCGGGGCTTACCGCCCTTGCTGGCGTCATTCCTACTCGTCATTATTGACTTCTCAGATTATGAAATCTGTAACCACTTTTAAAGCGGTACTTGGATGTAAAAATAGGGGCGAAGTCGAGTGGTTGTGGCCGAACCGTCTACGAGCAGAATTACTTTTATAATGATGAAATTTGCAAAGAGGATATCAGCTGACCTAGAAAGGTCATAATCCTGGATCAAAAGCTAATACTTCAGCGGACAGAAGGCTGCTTCCTTGTCTTAAAATTGCGCCGTGAGCGACTAGTTCGCATTACAGCATTGAACGAGCAAAAATTCAAATGCAAACGACACTTTTCGTGCTCACGGACAGGCACCTCTTCCGTAAAATACATGCTAATGGGGTAGCGTTATCCCATACCGGTGCCATACTCTAGCCCCCTGATCAGTAAATTAAATTCTAACACAACGTAATATCGTCGTAATTTCGTAGTCAATAACAAGAAAATGAAGTGTTCGTCCCGTAGCGATGCAGGTTAATGTGTAAACGCCGCAGCGAACGTGCTCAATTTAGTTTTCGCTACTAAGCATGCCCCCTTGGGCTCTCTGTTACTGATTAAGAAATTACGACTCTAAACGAGGGGGGATATTTTTCGCGCTCAACTACTGTATTAATTCTGCAAATACTCTTACTGTACATTTAGGCAACAATCAAACCGTACGAGGACGGTACGCCTCACATTCCGGATTGCGTTATAAGACGCCACACGCGCATGCCTTGATTACATACCGTATCATATGCATGCGCGTATGGCGTGTAATAACGCAATTCCGGAATGTGAGGCATAACGTCCCCGTACCAATCAAACGTACGATTATAATCAACAGTTCTTTGCGAGGAAGAAGCAATCTTAGTTTGGATACGGCAAACTGCTTCATGATAGCCGATAGAGTTTCTTTTTTATATCAATTTATGCACGTAAAAACCAACGGTTATCATTTTAAGTGAAAAACGGTGTTTTCGCACCGAAAAGCGAGATCATCTTTATCAACTACGGTGCGTGACTCATTATTGTCTTCCTCGCCAAGAAAGGTGCCCGGAACTTACACCCCACCAACCGTCTAAACACAGTAAACTATTTTTACACCCCACTGTGTTCACAAATTGTGCGTTACCAATTCAACACAGTGGGGTGTAAAAATAGTTTACTGTATTTAGACGGTTGGTGGGGTGTAAGTTCCGGCCACGCGCCAAGAAACTTTGACGGTACGCGTAACGCATTGCTGCTTAAATCTACTATTTGAATTAAAATTTATCTATTCGAAGAGCGTGGGCGTTGCGAGTATGATCGCTCGCTGCATAGGAATGCTGTGTTTGTAATTTTTTTATAGGAAGGGGAGTATCTCGTCCAAACACGTAGTTTTCATGGAGCATCTCAGTGAATATTATCACGAAGCGCGCGAATAACTTTTTCATAGCGCGCATTGTGCAAAACCATTCCGGGTAAAAGCCCTTCCGGGTTCTTCATTCAAATTTGCCGCGCGGACGTATCAACCCGGACGCCATTACTGACTTTTTAACGGGAGGCGCGCCGGAAAA
>NIUQ01005293.1:0-11286 GCA_002796945.1 Plectus sambesii
AGTGGTACTCCAAAAATATGCGCCCATTGCTTGGCGTTGCTTTGCATCCAGTTCTTTGAGAGGCAGCTGCAAGCAGTTGCCGCGCTCGCTCTCTCTCTCTCGTCGAGCGTTTTTGCAGCTGCACTGGTTACGTCCAAGAATGCAGGGAAATCGATTGTTTGATGCATTACGAGAGGAAGGGGATGTTCAAAAACAGTTGAAAATTGCATAATGTTACATTAGGATCCGGGTGTAAGAAACACGTTATGAAATTCCTAGTAGTATGTCGCAGCGCTTAAGAGCAAAATAAGAGTTCAAAAAAATAGAAGCGAGCATATAATTTACATTGTAGCATTGCATTAAATCCGAATTTTATCTAAATGGTCAAAATTTGCCGATCAGTAACAAGAAATCTTAAATTGAATGCGGCAGACTATTGATATTAAATAATGTCACATATTCAGGTTCAACTTGTGATTAGCGAGTCTCTAACGACGGCACGCGCATTGATCGACGATGTAGAAATGGCACTGCTCGTATGGAGGGAGTTTGGCAAGGGAATTATCAAGAAGCTTAAGGTGTCGCCCGACGCTTTCATGCAGATGACGCTCCAACTCGCTTACTACCGGGTATGTTTCTTTGAAGATTGTGACGATTTGCAGAACGTTTATTTGCGAAAATAAACATATTGTGAGCCATGTGAATCGAATTTCTTTCCTCATACAAGTGAGAGTTATGAATAATTAACTAATTGCAGAACCAAGGAAAATTCTGTCTCACTTACGAGGCATCAATGACTCGACTTTACCGCGAAGGCCGCACGGAGACAGTTCGTTCGTGCACCTCAGAATCGTGCGACTTTGTCCGCTCTATGGTGGATCCTGAGCAAACGGTACGTCGATTTTTCATTTCTGGTATCTCCGAGCTCTAAAATTTTCTTGTTTTTGCTACGCTCATTCGAAAACCCTCATTAGCTTAACACAATTCAACCCCACAATATTTAAAATGCCACTTGATATCGTTTGAACTAGCAGCTTATGTCTGCGGTTGCAATCGATGAAAGAGTAAGATGTTTCGGTCGCTTGGTTGTTTGTCATGCCCAAAGCATAGGAAGCCGAAATACCTTGCCCGATGAGATCTGACCGCTGTAAGCAAGTTACCGTAATAATTAAAACGTAAACAATTTTTACTCTATTTGAATTAATATTGTCGCGGGGTGTCGCTCACGTCGCACCCCAGTGACGTCATTGACATTGCGATCTCATTATGTTTAGTTAGTTAGTTACGTCCCGACGTAACAGTGTGCTCATTCTTTACTGTCCTTCCTATTGCTCCAACTTGGTTCAGTGGTAAAGGTCCCATTTGCTATTCGAGTACGACCACAGAGAGAGAGCGCCCCACAACATATATATTTCAGCGCGAGGAGCGAAGTCGTCTTTTGCGCAATGCTTGCGAGCGCCACCAGGATATGTACCGTGACGCCATGTGCGGCAAGGGTATCGACCGTCACCTCTTCGCTCTCTACGTCGTTCAGAAGTATCTCGAAGAAGATTCCCCTTTCTTGAAGAAGATCTTCCCTCCCACTTATCTGCTCTCTACCAGTCAAGTACGACTATTTATCTTCTTCGAGTTATACGCACTTTGGAGAATGGTTTAGGCGGGATACTTAATACTTTTTGCGACCCTGATAGGTTGTTTGTCTGTAATTTTTGTGCAATCAGATACATTATTTTGGGAGAATTAAGGTATTTGTGCAGTTGTTTCTTGTGCAAATTCACGTGATATATCTCATGCGAACAATCAAATAATCAAACAAAAATAATAACTGGGTGTGAAAAGTATACATTATTCAGGCAAAGCTGCCCCAAAATTAGCATATATGCTACACTATCTAAATGCTTTCGTCTTGCAGACACCGCTGAATCAATGCGAAGAGGAGGCGAAAACCTTGAATGCCGAGCAGAAATTGCACTTTTTGTCGGCGGGTGGCGGTTTCGGACCCGTGGCCGACAAAGGTTACGGTATCTCTTACGTCATCGCCGGAGAGGATCAGATTTCATTTCACATCTCGTCCAAACGATCAGCCGATAATACTGTAAGTTTTTAATATTATGCTGTCTTTTTAGTTCCGAGGTTTAAATTGCTACGGCGCATTCCTCCATGAAATGCAGGACATTGCATAGTTTTGAACGCTAACAATGGTTTGTACCATATCCCAAAGCGTAGTTGCGTATAATAAATAAAATGCGAGTGACAGGATTAAAGCATTGCTGTTTAGTTTGATCATTAAAGTATTCTTTGAATCTCACTCTATCCTTTGCAGAGCTCGAAAGGATTCCGCGACGATTTGGAGAAGAGCCTGCGCGAGATGAGAGCACTTTTTGCGTGAGCGCCGTGACTATACCCATACTGTGCCCTGATAGAATTATTACTCTGTTCATTCGTGCGTATTGTACAGCTGTTTTGAATCGTTATGAGCCCCTTTTTTTCTCTCCCTTGTGACTATTCGCGCACCTGTCGTCGTCGTCATGCGCGTCAGACGCTAGGAAATCTCTCACGCGATGTACCAATTTGTGCTCCTTTAGCCCTCTGTGGGTAGTGTGCGGTGGGGACGGCGTCTGTCCGAATTTAGAGACGGTCTCAGAAATTCTCTGTTACTTTGCCGTGGTATATCATTATTAATTGAATGGCGGCACAACTGTCGTGCATCCTCTATTGTTACGGTTAGAACCGTCCCCACCGCACATCCTCGCCGCTCTCTCTGGTGTTTGTATTGCGGCGCCGTTGTCCATGTCTCAGCATAAAGCTCGCTGTCTCATTGTGTTGTCGCGTCGTCTTCTTGGAATAAAACGTTCGATAAATTTTGGTGAACACTTTTGGCATGAGAGGGATATTATTTCGGTTGGTAAATTATTTATAACAGTACCGGCACGGAAGCGCTTGGGAGGGAACGTCGTGGCGATTACCTCGGACATAAAATCGCTTACTCAGACGAACAATAGCCTTTCAATCGCCGACCCATTTCAATTACTTTAATTTGTATTTGAGAATGAAACTGGTTCGTTGAAACTCTACTTATGTCAGATTAGTTGAGTAGACATTAGTGTTCTTCTCAATAATGTTATTCGGTGGGCGATGGCGAAGGGTTTTCGGAGCAGTAACTGTGGTGATAGTGGCGCTGTTCGCAGTCAGATTGCATCGTGGTTATCATATCGTTCAATCTATGAGAAATCACTCTGATTCGGTCAGCGTCGAAGCGCTGATGGCCAGCGACGAGTGGAAAGAACTTCAATCGAAGCTGGAGGGTTTTTCACAAGCGCCGGCCTTTATCTTGTTCAACAGCTTCGCGCTTCCTATGACGCTCAATTGGCTGTGCAATACGGCAGAATGGCCGACTGTCCACCAGCGGCTCGTTCTGGTCACTTTGGACGACAAAAGCCGCGACAGAATAACAGCACTTTGGCCACATATCGTCGTCTTCCATTGGCCGCACGTAAAACAACTTCAGGTACCTTATTCGAGTGATGCCACCGCAGAAATACATAAGAGGAAATAGTATGCGGTAACTTTTCGCTGTTGCAATATGAAGGAAAGCGAACGTCTCTCTTCTGCGGCAATTGCAAGTTCACAAAATATCAACATACTAATGAGAAGTTTAGGAACGATTCAGCGCCGGAGATTTTTCCTATCAACTCATCTTTCTTCTTCGCACGAACATAATTCGCGCCGTTCTTCGAACAAATCGGCCCATTTGGATGCTACAACAGGACACTTTTTGGCGAGACAACTTGTTCGAGCTGGACTTGGAGCAGCAGTATGAGAATGCTGACGTATTGCTGGATCAGATGGGTTACGTAGATGACGGACCGCGTGCAGGTTGGACGAATGGTACAGCCTTCTGACTTTTATTCCGATATGGGCGCTTGAGGTATTTTGGAGGAATACTCGAACAGGTCTCATTGGCTCCAAGTGCCTTGGGCGTCTGGGTGAATTTTTCTTCGCAACTAGTAAGCCTAAATACTAACGGATAAAAATATTGATGACCTTTGGGTTGGGGATATCATCAAGAATTCCAATCGAAAAAAGTCTCTTTTCACAAAGCCCAAGCCTGTGCTCGTTCATGCCTGTTTCTATTTTATGCGTGATCGCTTTAGGCGCGAATTGGTTTATTCGGCCAACTGAAATCTCAAAGCAGCTCTTTGATGACATTGCGTGGTATCAGACCAATATGTACACTCAAGACACTGGCGTAATCAACCTTCGATGCCACTCGCAATCTTCTCTCAACTGTTCCTTCATTCCGTACAAGTAAAAGTCATTTCATTCAGTTGCCCCAATTATTGGTCATACAGTTTAGACCGACTGCAGTCAAAAGAGGACTAGTATTCGAGTGAGCACGCCAGATTGATATTGACAAAGAATGCATTAGGAATAAATATCTTACGTTGGTTCCACCGATGTCGATTTATTGATTTCAATTCTCGAATATTCACTCGATCTAAAAAATCCTTAACAGTGATTATTTCCTAAGACAGCAAAAATGGGTGTGATGAATTGTTTGCAGGTACGTTACTGGATGGGAATGGGTGTATGGCAGTCAAGATCGTCCTCCATACTGCATACAAATGGACGGAGAAAATAATGCTTCTGGAAAAGCGGAGCAGATGCGACAGTATGGATTCTGGTTTCTGGAAGAACCAAATCAATCCTGTAATATGGTTACGGTTGCCGAAGCGAAAAAGCAAATGCTTCAAGGAAATATTCCACGTGTTTTCTCTCTATCCAAGCTCGAGCACAAAACTCTCTTGGTTTTCATAGAATTCTTCTTGAAGCTTCCTTATGTTGGAATCTACATTCGACGATATACGACTCTTCTCTTTTACTACTTAAAATTATGGTAAATGTTGCGTAAATCTGAGCCACACTGTCTGATACCTTATGAAGCCGTTTATTCTCGAACAAACAACGCACATTATTTGATGAAACGAATTCCACCAACTACCGCATTCTTCGCACCTTCCTGAAGCCTTAAATCAGCTTGAAAAAAAGGCGATGGTCAGCAATAATTGGGTCCGAATTATTTTCATGCTGGTAACATACTTACTGTACAAGTACTACTGCTAACAAACTGTTCCAAAACTGAATTATCAAGAATACAAACTTTAAAAATCGTGCATTCATAGATGGATCATGCATTTGAAACGTAGGAAGCAAATCGGTAGTCGGTGCGTCGAAGCAGAGTCCCCTGAGCGACGCAATCGTGCAACCATCTGATGTGTAGAACATCAACATTGTACAGCGCAAACTCTGAAAGAAACAGAAATTCGACAGTTAAAATTATTTTCTCTTCAATTTTTCAACAATAGACAAAGGAAATAATTTAAAACACACTGGAATGCATGACTAAATACTAGAGTACGTGTCCATCGAAAGTGACCGACCGGATTTCCCCCTTTAGATCATTTTGAAGATCAACCAACCTTGAAAAGTGTCTTTGAATCCGACAGGGGGTGCCACGTGGTTGTCGACAATCAGCACGACGTTCTCGAAGGCAGGCTTCAAATCCCACGGACGAACTACTATCCGACCACCGTTGTCGCAAATCTTCGCCATGATTTGTTCTGTAAAAAGTATTTTATTCACTGATGAGCATACCTTCATTGAAAATCTCTGGCCCTCCCCAGCTTGGAATATTGTTACCTTAACGTCTCCCAATCGTCCTCACATATCGCTTATCAAACCACTGGGTCTCCCTCACTATTATCAAGATCAAGATCAGGCCATTATCGCATGCTTTAGCCCAAAATAGAATATGTATTCCGATAAAAAAATTGAGTGGCGACCCATAGGCCTAATCGGCTGCGCTCGGCTCGTAAATTTCTTGTGGGTTGAGCGTGATTGGATATTTAAAATTATATTCGAGTTCTATTGCTCATTACTGTTTGACCCACACATGACTTTAAGACAAAAATGATCACTCACCAGCAGAAGTTCCACTAGGAGCAGAGTCCAGTATCTTCAAAAAGAAAGTGTAGCCATTGAACAAGCTAGAATGATCGCCGGGCAGGTTACTGTCGAATTTGGCGTTAGGCGGTGAGGAAAACAGTCCTTCCTCCTCTTTAGAGGATTCCAACACTTGCTCGGCTAACTCTCGTACGCCTCCTGGCCGTGCCGGTGACTTGTCTTCCTTCTGTAATTTGAAAATATTGTAGTAATCTCTTAGTCGTTAACAGGAACACCGTCTTCTCTGACGTACGAGGACACTACGCCTCATCCGTCCGGATTGCGTTATAAGACGCCACACGCAATTGCGTTGATTTTATGCGGTATCGTATGCATGCGCGTGTGGCGTCTTATAACGCAATCCGGACGGATGAGGCGTACCGTCTACCTATCTTCTCTGAGGTTTCCCTTGATAATATCTGCGCTATATATATGCTTAACTTTGCGTTATACAGTATCCACTTTGGAACTTAGTAACAGACCGGAAAAGTTTAACGAGAGATCAAAATTAATAAACGGGGAAAATAGTGACGCGGCAGTTCATTAAAGTGAATAAAAATTGGCGATTGTACGGAGAACATAGGCGTATGCCCTAGCATCTTACAACCATCACAGACCGTTTACATTCCCCTTCCCTTCAAAGTATATAATCCGCCCTTGAAAAGCAGCAATGAGCTATTAGCAACTCTTTCCCAAGAGCAAAGTGTACTATCCATCAGTCGATGTGGACATTACAGTTAATATCACAAAAACAGCTGACCGTCACAGGAGAGGAATATGTCGTCTGCGCAGGAGGAGCAATCAATGATGGCTGTGGTTCAAGCTTGCCAACAAAGCTGCCGCTGCCTGCCGAGAGGTAGACACTCGCTTCGCCAATCTTGTCTCGTTGTCGACCTGTAGGACGATGAGGTGAGAGGAGAGAGAATGACTTTGCATGGGATGCAATAAAAATGACAACAAATGAAAAACTAACGATTAATGAAATACGGTAGAAATCGTTTATAGCAGTTTTGTGTATAACAGTAATTTTCTTAGAGCGGTCAAGTTTGACTGGTCCCAAACTATCAACCTGCTATATTTTGTACAACGCAAAAAACGTTTATAATGGTTATTGCTTATGCCGATCATGATACGCCGGTCCCCATTTACCAGTACAAACCATTTCAATTGTAAATAAAGCGATAAATCGGCTTACCTTCTTCGGCAAAGGCTGCCTGCGGGGCGAGCTGCGAAGAGTTGCTACCAATAGTGGACAAAATTTGCCCTAGCAACGATAGTTGCTCAGGCTTCGTTCCTACAAAATTGACAATATATTCACACACTGACCGCCACGATACAAACCGGAAAATTTATCTTGCAACTGTAATTCTTGATACGACTCCTCCACGTGCTTCCACAGCTTGTGGATCTCCAGACGCAGTGCGAATCGCAAGTCCTCTTTGCAATAGGGGCAGACAGAGTCGCTTTTATCGGTCACTTTCTTGCATATGACTGGTGCAGTTGAGACGGCTTTTGCCGGCTGTTTTGTCTCTTTTTTGCATACAACTGGAGCAGTTGAGACGGGCTTCACTGGCTGTTTCGCTTCTTTCGTCGAGCTGAGACTGCTCGCAGAAGACGCGGGGGAAGCGGTGGAAGTAGATGGTGATGATGAGCGTTTGTCTAAAAAGGAATACACATCGATACCCGGATAAGAATTACACTTCTATACTTGGCCAAAGCTGTCATCGCTATGGTTGTATTCAACAGTTTCAAGCAATTCCAGATTTCAGTCCATTTTGCACAAATTTTACTTGCTGCTAGATTTGTTAGCTTAAATCTAGGAATCACAAAAAATTACTAAAAACAGTACTGACTGACCGCGCTTTCGTCGCGTAATGGCGTTCCTATCGCTCTCCTTACTTCGATCGCGCTGATTCGGTCTCGAGGGCAATTTCTCTTTCCCTTCGCGACTGCTGCTTCGTTTTCTCTCTTTCGCATCGCAGATGTCTCGCCGCGATCTGCTTCTACTTCTATTCCTACTTCTGCTCTTGCTTCTGCTTCTGGTTCTAGTCCTAATTCTAGTTTTACTTCTGCTCCTGCTCCTGATTCTGGTTTTGCTTCTGCTTCTTTTTCGATTTCTACTTCTGCTGCGACTTCGACGACGATTCTCAACAAGCTGCATGCGCAGGTCACGCTCTGAAATTGAGGGGTACACTAGAAAGAATCAAATAAAGTCACATTCACAATTTGCATACTTGGCTGGCGTTCACTAATTGACTTAGAGACGCAGTTTTCACATTACCCAACATCAACTTAACCTATTGAGCGGGGATTCAAGTTATACAAAGTAAAATATCACGATCATCCAATCATATCAACGATTAAATCGATTTCCTGGCGCGTGCGTCGCTTTTGCAGAACAGTGAAAACAAACCAGCAGCCCAATCAACTTTACCTATAACGCCACGCAACCCTTTTCTGCCCATTGAATTAGCAAGTACTGACCGTGGTATGTGCCGGAGCGAATCGACTTCATACTGCGTCCACTTCGTGAACAGTAGGACGTTTCCCCTCCGTGATCGCTCTTTGAAGCAGTCGAAGAAGTTGAAGACGATCTGGAACGACGGCTCCTCTGCCTATTTGGCGCTTCTCTCAGTCTCCGAAGACGCTCGGCTTCAGCTTCGGCTACAGCTGCTCGTTCTCGCACGTCTGAACATAGTATGAGTTCAATTCAATTTTTCCGTAACAATACTTCAGTATTAAACTAACACGTAAAGCACAACACACACTTGCAAGTGAACAGGCCTAAAATGGAAAACTTTACCACTCTCGGTCCTCGACTGCAGAGCAATCTTGATAGCCTGCGGTCTTTTAATCAAAGCCCTGCTGTTAAACTGCATTGTTCAACATGACAAAACTATGAACTTTACTGTAACTGACCCCCCTTTAATTTGAATTGCTGTTCGGTTTGTGCTTCTAGCGCGAGAGGTGAATCGCGGCAACAATCATGACTTAATTATTACCGCAAGATTGTATTCAAGATATGTGGACACTACGCCTCACTTGTCCGGATTGCGTTATATGACGCCACACGCAATTGCGTTGATTTTATGCGTTTTCGTATGCATGCGCGTGTGGCGTTTTATAACGCAATCCGGACAAGTGAGGCGTAGTGTCCTCGTACGGTATTCAAATGGTCAAGTGAAGGATCAAGCTACCGTAGATGAATGTGATTCCGGCCAGAATGTGATTTCGGCCACTTTGCTAAGAATGAATAATTATGCCACTAAAACTAAATGAAATCGAACGAAAAGTATATCACTGGAAAGAGCGNTTGAATAATTATGCCACTAAAACTAAATGAAATCGAACGAAAAGTATATCACTGGAAAGTCCGAATAATGAGCTTTCTTTTGGTTACAAAACTTATTAGATTCATATTCTGTATCAAAAAATATGGTGGCCGATTCGAGCACACACAAATTTTGCACCAATTTTTTCCGCGGGGCGTAGTGATAAATTTCTTTTGATTATAACTTTTCAACAAATCATTTTCCATTAAAGATTAATATATCATTGAAATCTACTTTTCACCAGCTATCATTTGGTAGAGTGAACGATTTTTTTAGATGAACTAGAAATCTCTGAGAGGTTGTCAAAGAGCAAAGTGGCCGAAATCACATTCACCTGTTGGCCGTTAAACGGCGTAGGTGCGCGTCTTTCACAGCGTATATCTCCGCGAATATTCGTCGGTTTGACGTGAAATTTCGTATATATACTCTTTAATACTTAAGTAATCACTTCCTATCATAAATTTTTTACCAGAAATTTTAATTTTTACGTAATCGCGAATATTCGTTAAAAGTGGCCGAAATCACATTCATTGACGGTAAATCGCGCGTGTTTCAAAATACATAATTAAACTACTGTCAGAATTGCCCGTGGACTTTTACGACAGATTGAATTTCTGTTTTTTTAGCAGGCGAAAATCAAAAACAAATCGCTTGTTAATCTGTATTTTGATTTTTTGCAAGCTGAATCAAGAAACAAGCGCTGAAGGCAGTACGCGAGGAATTTTTAGCAGTGAACAATTGTTTTTTGTTTTTCTTTACCAAAAAACAGAAATCAAACAGGAACCGGCTGTTTTTTGATTTTATGTAAAGTAAATCAGAAAACAAGCGTTGAAACCAAATCGTTATAAATTTCTTGCGGAAGACGCTTGTTTTTTGTTTTTCTTTACACAAAAACGGAAATCAAGCAGAGAACGTCTGTTATTTGTATTTCTGTTTTTCCGAAGCAACATTAAAAAACAATCGCCGAACTGTAATCGAAACAGAAATGAGAGCTCTGTTTTTTGTTTTTTGTTTCTCGCTTCGAAAAACAAGAAATCTAATAAGAAGCGCTTTTTGCTCGATTTTACCGTAGTCCAAGCAGCACTGTAGCAGTCATATATTGATCAATGCTTCCCTAAAAGTAGGTTTAGGGGGTACATACCCCTTGCAGATAGGTTTACATTTGTCCTTCTGGAAGTTAAAGAGGATGTAAAACTTTTCGCTGTGAAGCAGTGCCTTATTTCAGGGGTGCAATGGATAAAGTAATAGTGTGATCTTAGTAGAGGTATAAGTTTCTATTTGAGCCCTGTAAGGGTGGGATCGGTTGGCGTCTGACAGCTATATGCTTTATAGGAGAGGTGTTAGAAAGTTCTGAGAATCTTATCTAAATAATGTTACGACTAAATACTCAGATCTTTTCAAACATCCCTCATATATTATAGTAATATCAACTACTGCAATGCACTGTTATGGAAGTCCATGATTGTGCTGGCGCTGTCAGTGCCCAACCAATTAAGCGCTGACACTGAGTGATATATGATGCACTAAATTCTGTAGTTAATTAGCGAGTTGTCAGAATGAGAGATGCATACAATAGTGGGTCAGAGAGTGCGGAATGGCTAATCTTCCTTTTGTAACATGCCATCAAGATTAGAGCTAATTAAACCTACTTTTCCATACATCGCAAATTTTCCACTTGCTCATCCTAATCTACTCTTAACAGAAGCATAATATAGAATAAATAATAAAAGCTTCAAAGCAATATGCTCAAGTTAAAGGCTGAGGAGGGATTAGTCAGGAGGTTGGTGAGTATATCCTCCTTCAGAGAGGTGCATATTATTCCCTTATCTAGTGCTCACCTGAAACAGGTCACCCCTTCAGAGCTAGTGCATATAGGGGTATGTACCCCCTAAACCTACTTTTAGGGAAGCATTGATCAATATATGACTGCTACAGTGCTGCTTGGACTACGGTAAAATCGAGCAAAAAGCGC